>VOQJ01046681.1:13675-24942 GCA_015052665.1 Apistogramma diplotaenia | reverse complement strand
AACTGGGGAGTTTTGGGGGGGGGGGGGTGTATCCCAAATGGTGGCCATTCAGCCTACTTGTAAACTCAATCAAGTGAGGAGCATGAGAAAGTGGTTAGCACTGAGGGAAAACAATTTAGGAGCATCAAAAGAGATTCGCTCACTCTCATTCACAACAGCAAACTGGGGCACCATAAGAGCAGAGAAGTGTGTGTATGTGTGTGTGTGTGTGTGTCTCCCCTTGAAGTGATTACTTAACAAAGAAAAAAAGTGTTCAACACTCCAATCAAGGTGGAAACAGACCAAGGAAAAGAACATTTTTGAGAAAGAAAAGAAAATGAAGGGCTGGGCGAGGGGTGATTAGAAGGACCGGGAGACATTGTGCTCCCCTGCTAGTCTAGCGTGGTGAAACTGTGGGTCTGCCTGTGTGTGTAGTGTTTATAATGCAGCTTAAGAGAAAGATACAGGTATGCCAAGTCCATCTTTAGCTTTCTGAAAAATAAAAGGAAAATGTGCTTTGTAGCTCAAACATGTAAAACTAAATAGTAAGGAACTTCACAGTGGCATGTCCTTTCATTCACGTTTAAGCCAAGTAGCCAGATAGATAACTTTATATACCTAAAGGAATTGTGGGTTTGTTTTCGGTTTGTAATACACTCACAGGTCTGAGTAGATATGCCAAGCTTGTTCCCTGTATGATCAACAGCGGGAGTTGTGTCATGGGCAGAGCGTGGTAGAGGGTTTCCACAGACGCCATGGCCTGGTCAAATCTGCCTGCCAGACCACCCAGTGTCACTATAGTATCCACCTGGAACAGCAAACACAGGATAAGAAAACACCAAAAATACACTTTAGTGTTTAATATAGTGATCTGGATGCTTCACTTAAGTAACACATGATCAGCAAAATGACAGATGCTGCTGTAGAAAACAAACTATTATTAAAAGCAATTACACTGCATGCATTTTGATCCAAATAAATCATCACGAGAGTTAGAATGATTGCTATTTGTCAACTTTAATTTGTTCCTAGAGCTATCTAGTAACCAACAACGTTTTGAAGGATTCTTCAGTAAAATTAGAAGAATAGAATCTGACTCTGACATCTATTTTCAAGAATAAACTGTGGGGACGAGAAAGTCGCCATCTCAAAGAACGCGATCGGAACCTTACCAGAAACCTTTGTGCCCTGCCTCTGCACAAGTTCTACTTCCCCAACAACTTCCATGAAATTTGCCTAGCAGAATGTGTATACTGCAGTATTCAATCAAAAGGACAAAAGAACAGCATTTGGAGACCGATGCCCTATCTCGGCTTTGTGTAATTTTACTGTAGACCCACAAACAGTAAGGAGAACATACCTCTGCTTTGGCTTTCACCTTAGCGGAGAAACAAGCAGCAAGGAGCTCAAGAAAAGAAAAAAGATGGAGAACAGGATAAAAAAAAGAAAAGAAAAAAGACTAAAAAATAGAGAGCTGCACTGACCAGTATAAAGATGTGGTGCATTAAACTAAAGGAAAACAAAATTATTATCAGGAACTTGTTGAAAGAAAAGCAAGCAAACTTAAGCGAATCATTATTTACTTCAACTTCAAAGCCAAAATAAGATTTCCTCAGCTCGGTGCCAGGACGTCAGTAAAGAACAATATAAACAGCTCTCAGCAGTTATGTGCCCATACAAAGTCCTCAAGCAGTCAAGCACCAGCGGTGGCAGCCTTAACACCCAGCAGAGTCTAAGGGGCAAAGGCGCTGTCACACTCTGACGACTGACAGCCACAGCAACATGAAAAATGAACCAAATGCCATCAATCATATGCCCTTCAATGTTTGCACTTCAAACACACACAAAATGTAAATCCTAGGTAATGCAAGGTAATACTATTTTTAACAGGGCCACAGCTAAACATTAGTGACATACAGAAGCCAAATAAAAAAAAGGTTACCTATCTGTTTAACAGTGTCTGACTAAATGACATTGAAGTAAAAAGAAATAAATTCAATACCTTTGAAAAGCATTTTATACCTTTAGCCTTAACAGAGTACTTTAAGTTAAAGATTTTATGTGAATAGCACATTTATTCCACAAAAAGAGAAAACAAAAATATATAAACCTAGCAGAAAAGTGAGGAAATCTTTTGTGTTTGGTCAGTTATTTCTTTGTTGTGTTTCTTGGCAATAAATCTTATACTGTTGGAAAGCTTATTTTCCCTTATATTTTGCCACATTTGTAAGGAAAATGCATTTGTGGGTTGAACAACAGAGTTGCGTATGTGGGTTGCGCCCATGAAAAACTTGCCAAATCTTCTCTGCCACTGCCAAACAGCTTATTCTGCTACTGACTCTTGTCAGATGTCATTTATTGGATCAGATGATTGAAGTCTGAAGAAACAAGACATGTTGGCAATCTGACAATTTATTCATTTCACAAACAGGGGCCTCAGCAGCATATGGAAGAACCATACATAGCATGAACATACACGCCCAAGCTGATCCCACATGTGTTTGATGGGGTTGATGTCAGGACTGCAGGCAGGACATTCTATTCTCTCAACTCCCAAATTCTGGAGGTAGACTCTGATAAACCCCGCTCTGTGGGGGCAATAGTTGTCATCTTTGAGGATGGCATCTGGTCCCAAACTGTGGAGATTTGGGTTTGCAGCTGGATTCAGAATCTCATCTTGATAGCTGTCTGCACTGAGATTACCTCCAATGATGACAAGCCTGATTGTCACCACCTGGGTACCAGGAGCTCAAAACAAGAGTCAACAACAGAATAAGCTGTTTGACATTGCCAGAGAATTTTGGCAAGTTTTTCATGGGCACAACCCACAAATGCATTCTCCTGACAAATGTGGCACCATTTAAGGGGAAATAAACAGACTTTCCAAATTTCCTAACTTTTTGTGTTATATAGTTACAGTTATGCAGAAACAGTCCTTTTGCATAACTCTCGCAAGTGTCATATTGAAATTTTTAGCCACTCTTCCATGTAAAATGTCTTCAGCTTCAAGATGTTTAAGGGTTGTCTCGAATGTCCTGCCTCTTATATTTCCTGCAATATTTCAATTAAATTCAAATTTGGGCATTAACTAGGCTATTCATTTTTTTTCTTTTCAAACTTATCCTCACTGGACATGAAAGTGTGCTTAGAATCATTATCCTATCCACTTCTTATTCAACTTCAGCATGGAGACAGATGGCCTATTATCTTCAAGTAGTTGTGATATGAAGCAGAATTCATAGATGAATCAAAGACATGTCCCTGAGGCAGTGAAAAAAGCCCAAACTACAACATCTCTGCTACCGTGTGTCACAACTGCAATGAAATTATGCTAAAAAGCTTCCTCTGGTCTGTGCCCAACAGGTTATTATTCCAAAGGCCTGCTCTTTGGCTGTATTTTAATTTCCATTAGTCTTATTTTCTATAATATTGTTTTTGTAACCCCCTCCAATGCAGGTACATTTTTTACAATTGTTTCCCAGTTACAGAAGCATGTACTTTTGACACCAACTTTCCAAGAATTAATGTACCTGCAGATCCTGTGATACATTTTTCATGTTCTTGGAGACTCCTTTTTTTGCATCAAAAAGTTTGCTCCTGGGCTGAAGTTGCTAAGGTGACGGCTGCACAAATTGGGACATTCGAAATCTACTTTTAGATGACATTCCTCAAAGTGGAATACTTAATTTCCCAGTCTCCATACATATATAACCATCTTTCTGAAGGCCTTATATGTGTGCGCATCTGTGCCGGTGAAGCTGTGAAGCTGGGCAGGGAGAGCAGGAGAACTGAGTGTGTGAGAACAACTTGACACAATTTTGTACCACCACAACGGATTTTAAATTAAACATCACGATAGACTGAAATGCAGACTTTCAGCTTCAATATAAAAAAATATATTACAAGTATTGCATTAACTGTTAAGGAATTACAGCTATTTTAATACATAGTTTTCTGAGGCTCAAAAATAATTGCACAACTCACTGACAAATAGTTTCATGACCAGTTGAGGTCAGTTTCCTTGTTATTCAGTAACAAATTATTCAGATAAAATATCAGACGTTGATTCCAAATGTTGAACTTGCATATGGTAGTTGTTCACTGAAGCTCTAAATATGAAGTTCAAGGAGATACTGATGGTCGATCCATCAGAGAAATAGCAAAAACTTTAAGAGCAATTTTAAACAGAAGAGATGCACTAAAGCGGATGATCATAACTGAACCAGGTCACTTGTGTTTACTGATCATGTGACTGCTGAAAGAAGCAACAGGATGGATTCTGAAATGCACAGCCAAGTGGTGCAAAACTGAAACAAAGTAAAGAAACTGGATTTTTTAAAATGATTTCAGCCTGGTTTCACCAAACAGAGCATGTTTTTCAGTTATTAAATACAAAGCTGAATAAAGAAAGAATGAAAGCTACATTAAAGTCTGCACTTTAATCACATCACTGTGGTGATGTACAGAAGCACAGTTACAAAAACGTGTCTTTGTCTAAACACCTAATTGCAAGTTTGTTTCACATGCGTGTGTATGCACTGACTAATTATTCATTAATTACAGTGCAGGAAGCTGCTGCCGTTTCCCTTTGTCAGCCCAAAATGTCTTTTTATTTCCATGTTTGCTTGGCAACAGTGCACTATTACTTCAATGTTCTTCAACACTTAAATTAAGTAAGATACAACTGCCATACTAAATGTGTCATAACTGACTTTCTCCCTCAGGAGTTGCAGTTAAAACCAAGTGCTGAGACTGAGGTTATTTCAACATCTGGCTAACGCCCCCACACGCAGACACATCACCTAAACTGTAAACACTTAGTAAACAAACCCCACTCAGAGAGAAAGAGAAGGAGGACATCGACAAACATCTTTTCAAGTATTACCTCTGGTCTTAACATGAAAACTGATGGTGTTACTCTGCATTATTTTCTTTGTATTAACAAATCCCACGACCAAAACTGCTGAGTAATGTCGCTTTTAGCAATTGTTACTCACAAGTGGGAGGGATTTTTTTTTTTTTACCTGCAGACCAACAGCTTAAGCACCAGGTCCATGCCAGCCTGTGCCAATATGGTTTATCCACTGGCCACTTTGTGAGGTGCACATTCGACCCCCTTTTGCCTGTAAATTGCCTTAATTCTTAAGTCATAGATTCAACAAATAAATTCTGTTCTTAGCTGACAGGAGTGGTTGCAGATGTGGTCTTCTGCTGCTGTAGCCCATCCCTTTCTATGCATCCAAAGATATTCGTCTGCAAATCTTGTAACAAGTGGTTATTAGAGTTACTCTTGCTTTAATATCAACTGCAAGCAGCCTGGTCATTCTCCTGTGACCTCTGGCATGACAACTCACTGCCACTCACTGGATATTTTCTCCTTTTAAGCTCAATGGTTGTGTGAAAAATCCTGGAATTCTCAGCTTAGGCCTTCTGGCACCTTCCCCATTCTGATGCTATATTTCAGCAGGTTGTCGTGACCACGTCTACATGCCTAAATGTGCTGCGTTTCTGCCATGTGATTCACAGATTAGATATTTGCATTAACAGTTAAACAGATGGACCTGCCAAACTGGCAGAAAAGTTTGAACAACAACAAAGGTCTGTAGGCTAAAATAAGGGGATATATAAATGTATGTAGATTTGCTTCATGTGACAAAATCTGTTAATTACAGTTTGACACTTTTTATTATTCAATAATGAATCTACAGAAAGCTGCCATTTATATCCTTTGGGTTTGATCTCTTTCTCGCAACTTCTCAGCCATCAATCCAACCTTTGATATAGCATACTAAGAAGAAATGTCTTTTATAATTGTTATGCACAGGAGTGCCCTGACACAACAAAAACTGCATGAAAAATGAAACAAGGGTTAGTTGTAAATTCTCAACATGGTGACAAAAATAGGACACAAAATCTTAAAGTTAAAAAAGGAAAGAGATAATGAAAAAAGTGCACAACAATGACAAGAGGATGAAAAAAAACCTAAAACCAAACAAAACACTGCATTGTGTTTCAACCTCCAATGACACACCAGCTTGCTCAATCTTCACTTTCCATCAACACTTCTGCTGTTGGCGGATACGCATATCAAACACTACACAACTGTATGAATTTTTATTTGTTCGTATTTCATGTTTGTTTACTAAAAACAAACCAACAAGCGGAGAAAGGAAGCTCTCACAGCCGAATGAAGAAAAGTTCACAAGCTGACTCTACAAATCTGGTCAGTTCTCTTCACCGGCAGGTTGTGTGTGTGTGTGTGTGTGTGTGTGTGGGGTGTAAATATCTTCCATTTATTAAGGCTGAGAAAGAGACAACCAATGAAAGAGCAAAGAACGCTAAAAAGGGGAAGTGAGGAGAGACAAGCTAACTAAACAGAGCTGTGAGAGGACTTTGGGACGCGCATACACGTGCGCACTTCTTACAAAGAAAAACACATGAAAACAGCTACTGAATTCACACAAATGCCCACAAACACTTTTTTACAGACACACACTTTACTTTTCAAAGCACTAACACACAAACATAAGTATACATATATAAATATATATGTATGTAAATAAACACTAATCTATCCAGCATAATCCCATGGTAACATTTTTTGGGGGATTTCAACCAACACAATACGAGATAAACTGAGTGCTAAGCCGTATGGAGGAAAAACATATGGGGGCTGATAGGGCGACTCTTCAAAGCCCAAACATCACAATGCCCAGTAATCTGCATATGCTATTGCTTCATCTACATATCTAATTCATTTCAATACAAATTACTGAATCTGCATAAAACCATTAGAAAAAAAAGAAGCTTATTTTATATAAGCCATGTCTATTCCTGAAGCCCCGAAGAGAACAAAAGGTCAAGTGAGAGTTATAGTTGGTAAAGAAAGACGGAAAAGCCCTGAGAAACAAACAAAAAAAGTCATCACCAGCAACGCCAAAAACTGATTGCCAGGCTGCTATCTCTTGCAGGCAAACAGACGGACAAACACTGTGTGCCAGTTCAAAGGCAGATTGCATATTAGCTGGAAAAAACAAGGCCCGACGGAAAGCAAGGACAAAAGTATAGCTCCTCTTAAAGCCTGGCACTGAATAACAAAAGTGCACAGCGTCAGCAACGTGTATACATACGAGATGCAGGGAATGCGTGCTGGTGTCTGTTTGTGGTTTTTGTAGCTTCGAGATGTGAAGTGATTGGGACACTCGTGTGATTGGAGCAACACTCATTATGCTGTTAAAAATTCTAGTGAAGGAACAAAGAGAAAGAAGGAGAGCGAGAAGAGGACATGGACACGACGCAATTTTCTATGACAGAGCTCTTCTTTACAATCACTATTAGAATTCTTAAATGAATAATGCACTGTTCACTAAATTACTAATATTATGGACATTCTGTGTACTTCTGCTGACATTTTGGGAGATAGACTGAAGACTGAATGTCTGGATCATGCCACTGTTGGCGTGTCTGGCGCTGCAGCAGCGGGATGAGCATGAGGCTGCGAACCACCTGGTAGCTCATTTCACAGTTCTGCATATCAGGTTGTTGGGAAAATCTTTTGCACTTTGAAAAGATCACAACAAAAGTGAAGTAATTCATTTTTTAAAACAGGCAAATCTCACTTTGCATTTTTTGTGTAGGTGTAATGCTATTCCAATGATATTTTTCAACAGCTATTTCTTCAGGGGATGTTGAGTGAGCATGGATGTTCTTTTCAGGCAAAGAGATTGTTTCATATCCATACACCCACACGCATTCACTACAGGGATTTGCCACCATAAAACCCACAGTAACACACTACTGACCTCTGAGCACCTCATCTTAAGTACCTGAAGACTGAATGCCTTACTTAAGGGCAGAAAACTGAGGGAGACATGAGCTTTACTTATGTCTTTTTTAACCAGTGCCACATTTGCAGCAAGTTACTCTCATAAAAACTGTGATAATGTCAAATAAAACATATTGTTTTTGACATTGATATGCAGACAGAATATGACAGTAATGAAAGCACGTGGTCTAAAGGATATGTGTCTATTACTTACAGTATAGTTAGCACAGGGAGCACCTGCAAAGCAGGCAAATCACCAAATAATACTATATTTTGATAATCCGATCAGTTGCAATTGATAGACTAGGATTTTATGTGCATAAACTTGCCCAGTATGACATGGCATATATCATATTAGACAAAGATGTGCAGTTTGAACCTGACATTAGGGGTACTTGGAGGCAGAACTAAGCTGTTTCCCCCTGCATCCAGTATTTATGCTTAGCTAACCTCTAGTCTTATATATAACAAAGTTCTTCTCAAAATGTGAAAGTATTCCTTTGAAAATAAAAATGAAACACAAATATCAGGAGTCAGAACTGCATATAAGTTGTATTGAATTTACCTGCAACTGTCGTCTCTGAATCTCCTCCACCATGATTGCAAGGCATTTGGTGAAGTCCGTATGATCTTGGTCAGCTGTTTCTATCAGCTTGCACCCCTACACAAAGAAAAATCACAAAATACATGCAGGCAACAAAACACAATCCAAGAGATGTACATAAACATAGATAGCGTAACAAATACCTGAGATAAAGGATAGGGGGATAAGAGAAAAACTGAAAGCGATAGGGAGATGGAGAGAGGTATAAATCAGTGTTTTACTGTTGTCTGGCTGTCTGTGGCTTGTGTTGCTGAATAATGTAGAGGTTCCAGTCAGTGGCCCTAAACTACAGCAAGCATGCTCTGGCTTACTTTCCTTCTATCTCTTTCTCTCTCCACAGTGTCACTTTCCTCCAAAACACGGCGACTTTGCTATTTCACTGACACACACACACACACACACACACACACACACACACTCACACCGCAGTCATATCACAAACTTGTTCGCTGTGCTCTGTTTGATCCCATCCATCCTCTCTCTCCTCCCTTCCTCTTCCATCAACCCTGCAGCCCCCCCTTCTCTCCATCCCCCTCCCTTGTTGATGCTTTTCTGTTTTCTCCCTTCCATTTATGCAGAATTATTCACCGTTTGCAAGAAATCTCTGAAGGAACGGCTCACATTTTCCCACATTTCTGCTTCAAAGGCATTACCATAACAGACTGTTTTCTCTCACCCAAAAACAGGCATTGCTCTTTCTTTTTCAGACAACCTGTGTGATATTTGTGAAAAGGGTCTAATATTACAGATAGCTTCAGAGAGTGAGGGGGAAATTGTGAGGAAGGAAAAAGGACAGCTGATGTGACACAGCTGAAGACATGAAATAATTTGTGCCGCGTGCCTGATCATGCCTGAGTTGTGTGTATGTGTGATGATACCGAATCTGCATTTCAAACTGTAAACAGTGTGCATCAGTGGCATCTGATCAAAGTGACACAGCACAAAGATCGCATAGGCACTGTATTTTGTTTTCTCTAAGGTGTGGGTGTGTGTATGCATGTCTGACTTGCCCTGTATTAATTATTTATTGAACAGCGCTTGTGGGTTGACATTTTGCTTGCTATAAACAATGGAAAGTCCCCTTCATGAAATAATTTGCATTTTATTTTTATGACCTTGAATAGTTGAATCTAAATATGCCTACATGTACAAATTTCCTGCACAGTGAGGTACACGGGGAGAAAAGGCTACAACGAAGAATGTCAGAGGAGGACTCAGGAGAAGCGCTTTCTTGTACCTGCGCTATGTTAAATCTGCAAACTTACTTTGTCACCTACAAGATTGCAAATTGCTTCTTCTATCACCAGTATCCTCATGCAATGTTTAATCTCTGTCATTATGGGTAGCTAACCCTTTTCATTTCTTTTGTAATAAATCTTTTTTTTGTAGTTTTACATTTCTTTTTTTTTATCATTAGTATTACTACATAACTATTTTCATGACCACTGATTAATCAAGTCCACTCAATTTATAGTGTTCATGTTCAGTTATGGTCCAAGGAGAAAGTAAAGAAGATGCTCCCTCTTCTATCCTCTTAATCATTAAGGCCACAGTTAGGCCCAGGGAATGGCTGGCTGCCTGGCAACCACTTGTTGCTCAGAAATGTTCTTCTGACTAGTTGCGAGTGGTTGCTGGTAGTTGCAGTTAAACTGATTGCTAAGCTCTACTCATCCAAGTCTAAAGACCCGGTCAGCGACCCCATGGTAACCACTGGTTGATAGGAAAAACTGTGCATTCCCTGATCAGTTGGTGAACGTTTGCAGGAAGTTGCTTGTAGTTACTAGGTAAAATTAGTTGAGCTATATGGTGCTTCACCGAAAATGTCCTTGTGACTGCACTGGTCTCCATTGTCGCCTGTAGTTTGTATGGAAGATGCCGACTTGTCTGCAAATACTCTCAAACTATTCATTAAGTGGTTGTGATACTGTGACACATGCAGAGCTGTGTCTTACTACTGAAACCAGCATGTTTGAAAATACTTTGAAAGCGAACAGCCTCCATTTCCAGTTGCGGTTGCACTATTTCAAGCAGAGAAGTCACTGTCTTCCATGCAAACTATGGCCGATTGTGGCAATGTGCTAGTGACCAAAGCAACCACAAGCACCCTCTTTATGACTTATTTTACCTAGTGACAGCCAACAACCTCCAGTAAACACTTGCCAATCAGTCAGGGAGTCATACAGTACTTAGCTCCTGCAAGTTAATCAAATTTGTTGGGAGATTCTCCTTCTGTTTTATCCTTATGGAACTTGTATTGACTTTTGCCATTACTGCTCCAACCTTTTTTTAATATATTACCAGCATGAAACTTGATATGATTGTGGTTCAATCACCCACTCTTCCTGTTTCAGTGGGTTGAATGTACAAGCCCCATCTACCTCAAATGTATCATTGAATTTTGTGTGATACATAAAGTGCTTCAAATGCGTTGAATCAAATGCTGAATGACTGCGTGAATGGATGTGACTTGTGTAACAATTTGGGTGGTCAGTAAGTATAAAGGTGCCTTTATAAACACAATTTCTTTTAACATACACTATATAGCTTACTGTAGACCAGTGATTCCCAAAGTGTGGGTCGGGACCCCCTGGTGGGCCGCGAGGGTACTGAAGGTGGTCCGCAGTAATAACGGAAATTTGGTTTTTAATTATTCACAAGTATGTAGAGTTACTTTTTTTTTTTTTTATAAAATTATATTAACACTTTACATATGACTGGGTAGCATTAGCCATTTATAGCCAACAGCCTGTGTTGTTTATGTTTTTTGAATAAAATTTTCAAAGAAATACATCACTTTCTCATGTATTTTGTTTAGAGTGAAGATTTAAGATTGGGTGGGGCCCCACGGGATTTTCTGGA
>VOQJ01046680.1:55022-70175 GCA_015052665.1 Apistogramma diplotaenia | reverse complement strand
TGTTGCTATGGCAATAAATGTTGTGCCTTGATGCTAGTGGGCTTCCTGATGTGTGTGTGTGTGTGTATGTGTGTGTGTGTGTGTGTGTGTGTGTGTGTGTGTGTGTGTGTGTGTTGTTTTTTTCAGAGCATTTTCACGGATTAGCTGACAAATATTATGCTTCGCATTGTATACCATCTCAGAAAGTCTTGGTGAATGAAATTCTGGTGTTTTACTAGCACTCTGTGTATGATGCATCCTTACAGGTACAGTAGGGATGCAGCTTTCTAATTAAACTTGCCAAGATTAGCTTAACCTCCCTCCACCCTCTCATCCAGATATGGTAAGTTCTGGCTCTAAAAAAACAATATGGCCGCAGCCAAAATGTTAATGTTAAAGCTTCAAAATGTTAAGAGCTAAACTTGTATGTGATGTCATATTGACTACGTATATACTGACAGTAATGGACTGTTCAGGAAAATTACAGTAGGAATACTAAAATAGTAGTATAATAGCAACCAAACAGCTGATAGTGTTATACTCTAAGACATTGTAATACAGCAAGTGCTGTTTTTTTTAAACCTATAAAAGCCAATATTTTATAGATGTTTATGTCTATTGGTGAATTGTTGTTCAGTATCAGTAACTATGGCTCTGTATGATTGTCTGCTCTAGCATATTGTATCACTATTTCTTTCATAATTGGATTATCTGTATCAAAGTAAGGTCTTCAACAACATAAACTGACTACTCCAACAAACAAATCTAACAGACCAGAAAAGAAAAGTAAAGCGTAATTACAATTTTGTTGGATTTTAAAATATGACAGTAGCTGAAAAGGCTGTAGACCAAAGCAGAGGACATGTGTGCAGCCAGATAGCCAGATGGCCCAGTATGGCAGCTTTTAAAAAAGAAATCCATAAGGGACGTGAGAGTCCAGCTCTGTGAGACTGTTTAAAGCTGTAGGATGGAGGGTTGACCCGGACTCTTCTCCTGGGTTTTATTTGTCTCCCTGAGCATGCTTCTGCCCACAGAGCTGTGTGTTACAAAGACAGGTGTGTGTGGAGTGGAACACAGGATCACAACAGCACTGCGTAAATTACTGTCACCAGACCAGCCATCTGGATGAGCTGACATCAAGTGACTGAAGGAGTTTTGTTTGATCCTTGTGGAGCATGTTTGAGCTGCCTATCAGAGTCAATAACCGCGCACCTTTAATCTTTACGTTTCTGTCATAAAAGTCCAACTACAACAGAAGATAATGTACAGTGCAAAGTATTGATTGCTGCCAAAAGTATTTGCTCATTTGCCTTCACACGCATATGAACTTGAGACACATCCCATTCTTTATCCATAGGGTTGCTATGACATCGGCTACTTTTTGAGGCTACAACAGCTTCAGCTCATCTGGGAAAGCTTTCCACAAGGTTTACGAGTGTGTTTATAGGAATTTCTGACCCTTCATCCAGAAGTCCATTTGTGAGGTCAGACACTGATTTTGGATGAGGTCTGGCTCTCAGTCTCTGCTCTAATTCATTCCAAAGCTTGTTCTATCAGGTTGAGGTCAGGACTCTTCCACATCAAACTCATCCATGACTGGTGTGCAGTCATGCTGGAACAGATAGGAGCCATCCTCAAACTGCTCCCACAAAGTTGGGAGCGTGAAATTATACGAAATGTCTTGGTATGGTTTCACTGGTACCAAAGGGCTGAGGGCAACTCCTGAAAAACAACCCCACATCACAATCACCCCCTCCACCAAATTTACACTCGGCACAGAAGTACCGTTCTCCTAACAACCGCCAAACCTTCAATTGGACTGCCAGATGGGGAAACGTGATTCATTACTCTAGAGAACACATCTCCACTGCTCTACAGCCCAGTGGTGTCATTCTTTACACCACTTGCATTTCTGTTGTTGATGACTTTTTGCACAGGTGGCATCCTATCACAGTACCACGCTGGAATTCACCGAGCTCCTGAAAGTGACCATTCTTTCACAAATGTTTGTAGAAGCAGTCTGCATGCCTGGGTGCTTGATTTTACACACCTGTGGCCACACCTGAATTCAATGATTTAGATGGGTGAGTGAATACTTTTGGCAATATAGCGTATCTTGATGAATGTGATCTAAAAACATTCCGCTGAAAGCACAGACACCAAAGCAGGTGTTTTAATTTACTTTTGTTTTATTCTTCAAAAATGTTTATTAAAATTAAACACAGGACCAATGAGGAAGACTTATTCACTTCTGTCATTTAGTTTTCCTTTCATTGTTTGGTAAAAGTCCATATATACTTATTGTGCTTGTGAATAATAACTACTGGTCACTAAATGTCCTCCAGGGACTTTTTCCAAACCCGAGTCTGAAAGTGTCCAGACAGAGCACAATAAACACTCCACTCACATGCAAACTCACACGTATGAATACTTTTTGTGTATTGACAGAAAGCTGGCATTAAAACACAAAACACGCAGACGTTCATTAAGCTCTAATCTGTGTATGATTTCTTTCTGTATGACTCTATGACTGACGCTGATATCAAATATTCACATCATTGTGTGAGCACAGAATAGAGTATTAACATTCATCTCAGAAGTCTATTACTGATTCTCCCATTGTCACCACCACTAACAGCTATGGGATTGTGCGGTCGAGTCACAATGCTCATGACAACAATGACAAATGCTTGGCTTGTTTTGCGCTCCAAGCATCATATCACCACAAAGCAATTCCACCAACACAGCTCAGCCTTGACAACAGCATCTTACTTGTCTCCGAACAAAAATAATTTACAAAAGGTTCCAAATGTGCTGAACATCTTATTTAGCAAACAATGCCAGTAAAAACTTTCCAAATGAGCATCTGAAGCCCCTCAGAGACTATAGTTTCTCTGAAGGTTATCCATCTGTAGATACATCTGCGTGCTTTCTGCTCTTTACATGGGAAATGGCATCATGTAGAGTGAAAGTGTGATTAAAGCTGAAGCTTTGGCTCTATGGAGTTATTAGAGACCAACTTAAAGCTAAAATGGAGTAACGATAGGACTTGGATTCACCAGATGTCCACTTATGGTCAGTGAACAGTGCTGCGAATGCTGCATAATACTGTGTTTTTGTGTAAAATTTGTGGTTCCAATATACAGTCACATGGAAAAGAAATCACACTTCTTTGACGTCTAAGGTTTTATGTATCACAACATAAGAATAAAAATCATTCAGTCCTTTCAATTTGTTTACAGTATATCACAAGACACAAGACACTAAATCCCATTGCCTAAATCAAATCCACATCCATTTTAGTGTGCAGGGGACACATGTGCATCTACAATGGACAGACACATACATTCTACAGGGGGGCCTGCGTGGTCTACAGGATTGCATGGCTACACCTGAACAGCTGGATCAGCAAACAGTGCGTCCTGTATACATCATAATTTGGGACAATGTGAACTTGACGTTGAGATACACGAGTGGTTCCCAAACAACCAGCGCTAGATGAACGTGTTCCATCCACCTTACAGGCCCTTCCTCGGTCCAATAGAGGTTTTTCTCTGTGTGGAGGTGGAAGGTGTTTGACCCCCAGCTCTACACCAGGGAGAATATATTGGAAGCAATGCAACACGCATGTGACAATGTTACTGTAGAGTCTTGTCAAGGCTGGAGTTTCAGTTTATTGAGGTTTACAGTTGTTTATGTAGAGCTTTCTTAAGGTCCCACAACAGTATTTTAGTCAGGTTGAGTTCTGAACTTTAGGTTATTGCATGATCTTATAACGGGGAGCAACAATTGCTTCTCTCTATCATTATTATGTCTTTCCTCCATAGCAACTGGATGCTCCAGACCAGTAAACTGTCATTGCCTCTGATTTTATAGAGGACGTCAAACTTGCTGATGAATGAAAATTTATGATTTATTGGGACAGTTTCACCCAATCCAGAGCTTCACTGAAGAATCACAGTTTTGTGTGAAGCAGATAATACTCTTGCATATTTTACTCAAGTAATTTTTTACACATACCGTACTTTTATTCACACTATGAATTGTGTTATTTCTAACACAGAAGAAATGAGCTTTGAAAAAACAAAAAGAAGAAAAAATTCATGGAGACATACACAGATTTTAAAGTGCTGCTGATGTTTGTAGCCACACTGAGGTCAGTGGAAGTCACAATGAATGAGCACCCATAATAAACTTGTGCAAATGGACTAAAAGTGTCAATAGCAATTTAAGCAAAAGCTTCACTAATGCTAGTATGATCCTTCAAGGTGGCAAGTAGACAAGTTCATACTGTAAGTAAATTGGCAGAGCGACCTGTACTCCAAGCATTTGTTCAATTGCTTTTTCCTTCGATAAGGAAGTGTTGGAGCGTAGGATGAGTGTTAAACCTCTGACTGATGAACACAGAGCAGACTGCATTTCTCAGAGTACCCTCTGCTGGAAGGACACTCATTTACCAGATTGATGGGGCGCTTTATTGCCTGCCACCTCTCTTGCTTAGGCTCTCACCATCCCCTCATCTCCTTCCTCCCTCTTATACCTATTTCTCTTTTTATCTCCTCCTCCCTTTCTGCGTGACTTTCTCCCTTTGTCTAGCACACAAACTGCAAATTCACACACGCTCACCTCTCACCATCCACTGTACGCACACAGTGTCTTGTCATGATCACTCGGTGGGAGGATGACGAGACTCTCCCTGAACCTCTTTAACACTTCCACCACCTCACTAGTGTTGAACCACTGGGCTTTGATTAATGAGCAAGAGGGAACACAGGCTCATAATATTAGTTTGGACAAAGCATAATTTACATTTTCTGTGGTTCTGACCATCAGAACCATTGGCACTGAATGCTTTCTAAATCGAATGCACACACAAGAATAAGGCAGCAGATATTTTGTTGCTGGTTTCATTTTATTCCACTGACTGACAGGTGGTGATTATGCACCCACAAACTTAACAATGCAACAGTAAGGGCAAGAAAAACAAAGAATCCTGATGTAAATAGCACACACATGGGAGAAGTTTGCTTTCAGAGCTTTAAGGCAAATAAAGCAGGTTTCGTATGCAAATGTTTGATGAGGAAAGAAATGCATCCAGCTTGTGTGCTGCTCTTCAAAGGCACATTTTGGAAAATTGTATTAATTGTAAACAGGCACCTTTTAATCATTTAGTTTACTGTCAGATGATAATGACAATCCCATATCACAATTTAAAGTCTCAAAGGAAAAGAAAAATCAAAGATTTGTTTCTTAATACACTGTAACTAATTTTAAAGTCTGTGAACTAAGTTTTAGTGGATTATGGAAAAAGACTGCTAAACAGTTTTTGATGGGTTCTGTGTTTGGGAATTTTTTATATAGGTCAGAATGAACATGTGACCTCTCTCATTACTGGGACCTGAGAACAGAAATTTCATTCCACTACATGTAAATGTGATGCAAATGACAATAAATGGATTCTTGAATCCTCATAACACTAATGCTAATGCACACCAGGAAAAACTACTGTATTTCATTAACGTGAGTGATTCCTCATTTGTTTTCAAATTATTCTATTTACTGTTATTAAAGCCAACATTTTTTTCTTTATTTTTCTTTATTTTTTTAGCTCCAGCTATGCCTCACTTTCATGGGCATATCTTTCCTGGATGCAAGAATCTGAAGAACTGTTTTGGCCATAGGTGTGTGGTTGTCCACTTCACTTGCAGCCCTTGTGATGGATTGGTGTGCGCAGTCCACCACAAGGGCTCCAGCCAACCAATCCTCTTGAACAGAACAAGTGAAGTGAACTGAACACCACAAACACCCACCACTCCAATGACCATTTTACACTGGAAAGATCCATTAGAATGAGCTGGGATTCAGCTGTTTTATAGGTTTAAGCCAGCTGAAACTCTCCCTGCAGGTTTCATACCACCTTCCTGCCAACATTTGCTGTAGGGTCACCATAAGCCATATGAATTATCCCGTTGTGGGATCATTAAAGTTCTATCTTATCTATCTTATTCTCACTAATAAGCTTAACTGCTCCTGCACTGTTAAAAAAAAACAAAAACTTGTCAAATCACAAAAATATTCCCACAGCTGGAGCACCAGAAAAATTCAATTAGAAAGAGGAAATTTTCTGTTCCATGAAGGAAGTAGGTGCACCACCAGATCCAAGCTAAAAATGACAGCTTACTCTCGATACTTGGAGATGCTACATGCTCCATCCATTTTCTCCCGCTTATCCAGGGGCAGCAGCCTGAGCAGAGAAACCCAGACCTCTCTCTTCCCAGACACTTGCTCTTGGGTGAGGTGTTCTGCACATGGACATGTTAATTCAGGGTCTGTTATTTTGTGATTTTATCAACATTTCTCATATTTCAAAATAATGGAAAATTCTGTAAAAATGATAGAATAAAATCTGTTATATCAGAGTTTTTTTTATTGTCTTTTTGTGTATAGTTACTAACTTCCTCCACAGTAGCTCTTTTGTGCATCAGTATGCTATGACAAAGAATTGATATATGTATGTTGGAATTTAATGCTGCCACACTCTAAATGTGTGTGAGTTTTTGCTCGTTTTTGTTGTCAGTCACATTGTTGGCTAGGTTTCCACACTCACTGCATCACAGAAACAGCCATAAAGTGACATATCTACAATGCTGAAGTGATCCAAGCTAGGTTTGCATCAGTCCATTTGAGCACCAGCATCAAGTGTACAAAAATACAGTTCCAATGAATGCGACGTAAAGGTGCATCAGTTTGATGTGACATATATCGTGACATATTGTACAATAAAGTATAAAGATATAAAGCAATCCACCACTGACAAAATCTTCAGGTTACATCCCCTTTATCTAAAAGTAACAGAAGTTCAGATGGTCAAGCGGGTCAAAATTCACAATCTGTTGAAGCAGATGAACCAAACTGAAGAAAAAAGAAATAGAACCATCTAAAGCAAACAAATAAAAAAAGAAATTCTGAGAACCAGCTTACTAATAGAGGTGCAAACGTATTCTAAGAAGCACGATACATGCATACAGATGTTGTCACTGCAAGGGTCTTATTTTTGGTCCAGCATGACTACTGCTATCAGACAGATGTCTGGAGAGATCTCACATGGCAAATTAAATCAGTGATCAGCTGGAAAACCACTGTCTCATGCATAAGTAAAGACCACCTACGGCACTTGTGCGCACCTGATCTCATTCGCACACACGTAAATGCTCAAGGTCTTATCCGTCCAGTTTGAAGCACACTTCACACACATATGCTAACTTATTCATATGAGATCACATGCAGGAAGCAGACCATAAATTGTAGGTGGCATATGGATTTTAACCCTCGCAGAGGAGTGACAGGAAGACGAACACATAGCTGCACAGACGTTGAAGTCAATGCCGCTGAGCTCGTTGCCCCCGGCTGACCTAAGAAATGGCAAGGGCAATAAATGATGAGTGAGTATATATTTGACCCCGAAGAAATGCTCTGTAATACAGCATCCATATACTGTCAAGTATTTTGCTCCTCTCCCCTTATTCTATCTTTCTAACTGCAATACTACACCGAGTGACTCACCAGCAGCTCTCACATAACACATTCGATTGTATTCACATTGCCAGGATAAGACAATGCAGGTTTTGTTTTCTTTTTGTTCAGTATGTTTAATGTCAAAAAAGCATGAGGTAGCAGATGTGAGCCCTTTTTTTTAACATAACCCTCGCCCAGACCTTGGTCATTAAATGAATCACCTGACTCAAAGCTAGTTCTAAATTAGTGCTTGTTCACAGCCAGTGAATTTTGCCAGATTTGTTCTTCGATGGATGCTGTTCCTGCACAGGAGCCATTAATAGTATTGTGATCAACATCGATTTCCCTCAGGTAATCATCATTTGTCACATTTTAGACATCCAAGGGTTTAATGCAGCATCACAAATGGCTTTCTGATTAATAGGAACAATGCTCAGAGGAGGCAGCAACACAGAGGCCATTCTCATACGATCTGTGGCACCACTGCTTTACCACTGCAACCCTTCTTTGTTCCCTGTCAAATATACAGCTGGTGTAAAGCAGCTGAGTGTAGTGGCTTAGAGCAGAGATGCAAATTCAGACTGGACAGCAGAGAATTGGAAAAATACATATTTAATATATAATGATTTTGAGAGCTCACACACAACACTTCCTCAGATGCTTTCTTGCTTTCAGCAGGGTAGTGTCTGAGCCTGGTTAGGTTTCTGTGTTTAAAAGTTTGGAAAAAGTCATGCATTAATGTCCAGTTTGGGTGTGCAAGAGAATGTGAAGAGCAAACGTCAGTCTACGCAAACAACCAAAGGCACTAATACTGCTAACGATGACTGGCCTCACCAACCGGCTGTCATGCAAGCCTCACACAAGGTGGCAAAAGCATGGAGCAAGATGGCTCCCGGGAATAGTGGTGGTTTGTTAGGCTCGAGACCTGGCTCGAGACCTGTATATATATATATATATATATATATATATATATATAAAAGATGTGACAGCCGACGCTGTGGATAATGTAGTCCATCAAGGATAAGAAACATGACTAGAAGCAATATATGCACCAACAACTTGCCACGCTGGCATTTAAAATAGAGGGTGTGCATCTCATATGCACCTCAGAAATGGTAACTAAAAATAATCTACTGAAGGTGGCTGCAGTACAGGGCCATCAAATCATGGGTCTAGACTTCAGGCTGTCATTGACTGCAAAGGATGATATATTTAGAGTTATGCCAGTATGTCCAATTACTTTTGAGCCATTGAATATTGGGGACTGTATTAAAATTCCAAAGCAGTTAATGCAAGTCTGGATGCAAGTACCAAATTTGGTCACTGTTTAAAAATCCATGGGCCTAGTTTTGTACAGTAATTCTGTGATACTCAATACAGTTGTATATCTGTGTAGCTGAAGAAGAAAAAAAATACCTGTAGAGGGAAAAAAGGGAGGAATTAATCTCTTTATGTGGTGTCAGCATGTGTGCATTATCATCGCTATTCAATCTCAATAATGTGTCATTGTAGTTAATTTGCTCTCTGATTAGCTTTCCCCTGCTGTTTGCTATTTTCCCCGTTTCTTCGTCACTTCAAGTTGGGGCAAGCATGAGTTGTATGCCAGGCATTTCTCATGTTCCAGCTGTAGAAAGAGACTGACTTGTTTGCCTGGGTTGCAGCTGCTCCTCAAAGTAGATTAAGTTGTTGGTTTTTAAGTAATCTAACTGGAAAACACTAAATCTCTGCCTGTCTGTTTGCTGCAAACTCCTTCTACACGATCAGGACTTCACTTGGAAATTTTGGCACACAGCCACATCTTGATATGAAGTGAATTGACCAGAGATAAACATTTCTCAACTTATGGGTGAGTTGTTGAAGTGACTACCAATGAGAGTACAGGATACCACTGATATCCTGTACAAGACCTGATACAAGACCGGGGTTACCTAGACAGCTGGAGCCAGGAATGTTCGCAAGCAACCACCAATCAGCTTCAAAGCAGTGGGCGACAAGTGTGTCGCTTCCAATAGCTTTAGGCCACTGAAAGTTTGTATCTATGTCAAATATTATGAAGATCAATTTTCAGCATTTTAATTTCAGAACAATCACCTAATGACAACATTTATTTAGTAAAGCTGGGTATAAAAATTACAGGGGACCCACAAAAATGGAGTAAAATTTAAATAATCAGTCTAATCAATATCTAATATTTGTTTATATGAACAACATCTACCACTTGTTTTTTGTTTTAGTTGAAATTTTACTTAATTTACTGCATTCATACATCACTGTAAAGTGAGATAGACCATTACTGTCTACTTGGAATTAAAGGCAACTAATCAGTCAGACTCATTGCACTTTATGTTTAAAGAAACCAGAAGTGACCTCAGATACCATTTTGATAAGTTGGAAATGTTTGCTGTATAAATTATATTTTTAGAAGAGGCATGAAATTTGATAGACAGCAACTGTACTTTATGTGGTGCGAAGTATTTTCCCAGAATCAAGCTACATTCAGACTAAATAATTCACACAGCTGTGCCTTCTGCCACTTATCTTTGGAAGAATTTGAGGATCGTTCAGAGACGCTTCATTCCACCTCACCAGCTCCAAAGGTCAGGACCCTGGACAGCTCCATCAAGCCTGGCTTCTCTGACAACCAGCTCAAGGAAATCATCATCGTCATCATTAACGAGTACGGATATCTACCCTTTGTTAGAACCTAAACCTCAGCTTATATGCAGCATCATGTCACATCTTTTCCAGCTGTATCTCATTTGTGCCATTGGGTCGATGGGTCAAAGGTTAAAGTCCTGTGTCTTTATTAATCTTAGTGTGACACTGTGATCCGGACATAGCGTTAATCTCCTAGGATGAATTTCATCTAAGTTGAAGCTCAGACTTCTGTCTTTCCTTTTTTATATACTAGGCTTTAGCTCTTAACTTAAGTGTAAAAACAGCCTATGATTGCAGCCAGCAGTCAGAGGAGCCTGCCCAAACTGTGATTAAAGGGAGTACATTATGTCCACTTAGCAACACATTCTTTGGTTAAATAGATCCACTCATGAGTAATAATGTGTTTATTTACTTTGTTTCATTAAATGATAGATTTTCCAGTAGCAGAGACTAATTATTTAGACTGAAACCAGTTGCAGCATTACGTACATTTAGGCCACTGTCTGAAATTTATGAAAGTTTCTTGTATGGATGTTTCTGACATCAAGTGTGATTTATCTGTATAATATTTTCTAAAGATTAGAAAAAGTATTTCCACATCTCAGATTTCAGTGTTTTAATGAATATATTTGTAAATGGTGAAACCCTCTGGATAAATTATCACCTCAGTTTCCTTCCGACAGTCCAACATCTTGCTTGGTTGGTTAATTTGTGATTCTAAATAGACAGTAGGCCTCAATGTGAATGTGTCTCTCTATGTTGGCCCTGTAATGGACTGGTGACTCTTGCCCTGCCACAGGTGAGTCACACAGGCCTAGAGACTAGCTGGTGACTCACTGGCAACCTCTGGTCACTAAATAAGATATGTGTACTCTCCTACTGGTTGGTGGGTGGTCACTGAAGCTTGCTGGCTGTCACCAAGCGAAATCAGTCGCAAAGAAGGTACACTTGCACGTGCAAAACAAACAAAAAATAGACATAATTCGCTTTTATACATATTAAAGGAAACACATTGAAACACACTGGCTGCAGCCAGTAACTGTTGTAGTAAGGCACAACTTTTACTTTGAAGGCAAATGGTTCTCAGTTTCTGGTTCGCGTCACACTTTTCATAGTTTAACTACCACTCTGTGTAGTGTAGACTGTTTGCAAACAAGTTGGAATTTTCCATGCAAACTACAGGTGACTGTGGCAATTTGTGACCAGAGCAGACAGGTTTTTGATGCAGCACCCCCTTTGTGATTGATTTCAACTGGTGTCAGCTAGCAACATCCAGCAACTGATCAGGAAATACACATTTTTCCTTAGCAAACAGGGTTTGAAAGGGCATTGCCAATTGGTCTCTACGCTTGAGTGAGTGACGCCTAAATCCAATCACATATTTTTTTGCTCTTTACACTTAAAGTGAGTGAAAGCAAAACCGTCATTAAACAAAAACTGCTTTTTTATGAACCATGAGCTGCTTAATATAAATTAATTACTTTATCGGGCCTTCGATGCAGGACATATGGCTTTAAAGAGCTTCATTTAAAATGTTAATTTATGTGTGCAGCCAAGCTGCAAAAACAAATATATAAGCTAAAATAGGCAAATCATTTATTCCTGATGCGACCAACGCACAACACATGAAGCAGATGCTCTCTACAAAGTGCTACTGAAAAACTGTTGGTGCATTACATTTTAATTAACACATTTTATTGACTGAGTTAAAGCCCAAAATTTAAGAAATATCCCTCCTCATTCAGGATTATATAAAAATCTAAACAGACTACACATAATTTAAATTTATGTTGTCCAGCTTTACAGGAGAGACCGCATGCAACTCCTAGACAATTAGTGGAATCTTTTCACTCTTAAAAATTGTTGAATATATAAAGTAGATTTGAAAATGAAAACCAAATGCAATGACCTAACATGCGGCCCATATGTAATGTCAAGCTGTCACAATCTTACTGCAGCAGGCAAGGCAAAGGGGACCTCAGTACAGCACAGGAAGCCAAGAGCTAAGCTTAAACTTCACTTTTTTTGAAAACACTTAAATAAGATCAAGCTGGTCTGGAGCCAGCTTCTCAAAAACACTTGTAATACTTGAAAACTCAAAACTAGAAACTCAAACCACGAAACACACAGCAGGAAGCCAAACTTATGACTACGCAGACGAGGACCCAACAAAGGACAATAAATACAAAAGAGCTGATAAGGAGAGTCACAACAGGTGAGGAGCACAGCTGAACATAATTACACAGATGAGACCAGGGGAAGCAAAACTAAAAGCCAAGGACAAGGAACACAAGACTGTCAAAATAAGACAGGAAGTAACCAAACATGGTACACAGAGACTATCTAAACCTAACTCAATAGTACCCTACTAGAACACAGGTTAACAAGATGGGGAAGACAGACACAAGACAACGGGAAGGAACCTAAACACAGAAGGACCACAACTAAGGAAGCCATAGACAGCTGAAACACAAACACAGAAGACAGAAAGGATAACAAACACAAGCATCAAGCACACGGGGAGACAGATACAGAGGAGCGCAGACACAGGAAGACAAGAACACAGGAAAATCAGAACAGACAAATAACCAAGAACAAAGACAATACAAAAACAACAAACTGAGAACTAAACTGTAAACTAAGGATAACAATTAGAAAGTACAACGAAAACATCACAAAAAAACTCAAAAGCCACCGGCCCAGGACCACAACACAAGCTGGTCCCAAATCCAGCTTAAAAACACCTCAATTTAACAGTCTTTCTCTGATGTGTTTAAAAAAAGCTGAACCATGAGTAACGGGCAAACATTTTACATCTTTAATACCACAAAACCAAACTGCACAAAACAGTCACAATAAACAGTTTACTCTGGAAGCTAGTCATTGTCTGCAGAAATTGAAGGGATTAAACACAACCACATTAAACTCAGGAGACCGTCTGTCATTGTATATGTATGAAAGGTGCATACCAACACTTCATGTGTGTTGTGTTGTGTTGTGTTTTCTTTGTGTTTCTTTTGTTTGTTTTTATGTCTGGTAGATGGTTGAACCAATGACTTTCAATGCAGGAGAGTCGAAGAATGAAAAAGCAAAAATAAAGGAGGCATAAAAATGAGAGACAGGCCAAGACAAAACACCTTTGAATACATTCTGCAAAGTTTGGATATTTGAATCAGAATGGCTCAGGGGACAGTACACCAATTCATGAAGGAGGAAGATGTGACGTCTGGCCTACATCCTTGTACTTACTCTGTAGTGCATGGTTAGTAATACTGGGTTAATTTGGTTTCAGCTGCTTCTCAGGTACAGTATCTAGCACTGTACATCCATCAAGTGTCCCTATTTTAAGCTGTTACAGTGGTGCATATTCAAATGAACCATATCCAACATTTCATATAACCTCAGACATCAGACTACTCAACACACTCTGTTAATGGCAGTTTTTTCCTACTCCTGGCTCTAAATGATGTTGAATAAAGAGGATATCCTCATTGAAGAGTGCTAAGTAATGCCACACATTTATAATAATTACATTTAATGAATAAAAAGTTGGGGTTGAATTTGAAATTGTTATTTGTGATATACAATATGCACTGCATGGCTAAAAAACAAAAAGCCACCTCTTGGAATTTAATAAAGAAATAGGCTGGTGGATAATTACTGCAGTGATAAATAAATAAATGTGACATTGTGACTTTGCACAAGCTCATTGAAATTGTCATCAAACCTTAAGGTTGTCCAGCTAAATATTAGAGTTTTACAATGTATATACAGAATTATTTTGTACATTTAAATACTTAAATATTTAATACAGTAGACAAGTAAGAAAAGTTACGAGAAAGTAGACTACATTTATGCACTGGGCCTTTTCCACTGACCCTCTGCCTTGTTGCCACAGACTGTATAGTCAGATCACATGATGGTCACGCTGGCAGAGGAAGTTCATAATATCATATCAGAACCTAGCAAGTTTGTTCTTAATGAACTTATTTTTTTGAGGAGTAATAGTTTGGTGCTTTCCTCAGGGGCATGATTCAGTGGGTGAGTGCTGCTCAGCACAAAAATGCTGATGCAGTTTAATGAAAGTGTAGCCATGCATAATGTGAAAAGGAAGTAGAGGAGGACACATCACTGGGGCCCACCCCAGTTTCCATGTCATACCTGTACCTTACTTAGCTCAGAAATGCTGTAAAATGTAGATTTAATGCTAATGAACGCATAGCAAGAGTAAGACAGGAAACATTCTGTAAGTGGTGCCCATTTTCTAGCATGGAAAGTCAATATTTTGAGCATGATTACACTAATCATTGAAGCTACTGTATATTCTAAACTACAAACAGCTTCCTTACTTGTCAGTATAAATATGCTGGGATTGTCACGATTTCCTTTTAATAATACAGCGCTATAATTTTTTTCCTGCTAAAAATTCCTCTAATTATAAAATCCAGTATTTACTTTAGGTCACAAACTTACTGCAAAGACAAGGCGAGATGTCCTCACTCATTTCACCACTCTCTCTACCACAATGTCTTCTCAGTTCTTCAGTCTCACATGAATTATTCATAGCAGCAGAGATAAGGAATTATGTAAAAGAAGCAGCACATAAATCTCTGTGGTTAGGAATAGTTAATCAGAGTATCCCTAGGGAAGGTGATAATGCCACGCTGTATGCAGTTGAAATGTCTTCTCAAAGTTACTTTTTTGTCTTTGCAGATCACTGTGTGTCTGTGAGACTCTTTATTGCCACAAAACGGGGCCTAAATGAGATGTAGGGCTCACACATCGCTTTCCACGCAGAACCTGAAATTCATAAACAAATTTAGCCGAACTGAATTTAAATGTTAGCTATCATTAATCCCTCGACTCACACATTAAATTATTTGCAAGTAGTTATTATGTTCAGTATTTTATTATTATCCATCCATCCAGGACTCAATCAGGACATGATGGACCAACAAACAGACATTCTCAGCCCTTTAATCATGCCTTAAAATTCTATCC
>VOQJ01046680.1:14722-55002 GCA_015052665.1 Apistogramma diplotaenia | reverse complement strand
AACTCAAGCTGTCAGCTGCAGAAGACTCTCTATCATTTCCTGTCACACACACACACACACACACACACACACACACACACACACACACACACACACACACACACACACACACGCAAAACCCTGTCAGAAAACAGAACGGAAGTTTGTTTAGAGAGACAATAAACCTGGAGAAACAGCTGCAGAAATGATAAGCCAACAGTAAATTCATGTAATACTGAAAATACATGTTTGGTGTCAGTCACCAAGCATGTATTTTCAGTATTACATGAATCATGCCATTAAAAAGCACATTACCTGCATCTTTTTCTCCCTCACAACACCATTGAATCCTCCACTTACGTCTCCGTGCAATCTAGGGCTGCAACGATTCCTCGAGTAACTCGAATAATTCGATTAAGCTCATGCAGCCTCCAGTTTTTCAAGAAATACACTGATAACTGTTGGCCAGTCTGTCTGCATACACCAAGCGCAAAGAGGCGGAGCCATTACTGAGACGGTGAGCTCAGGTGGAGCGAAAGGAAATGTTTTCCTAGCGGAGCGCTTTTTCCTGTAACCACCATTAAAACCTTTACTGGGACACAGCTGGGGGATCCTTCAACAACCACCTGATTAACAAGTGAAGAAAAGAGAACTTTGTAGCAGCCCCACCAACCGCTGTTTGTTTCACAAACTATAAACTTCTAGTGAACTACTAATAAGACAAAAGCATTTGTTTTCGATAATCGATTACTTAAACGATCAATGGTTGCAACCCTAGTGCAGTCCTTCACATATTTTAGTTTCGCTTTTTTTTTTTTTTGCTGTTAGGGATGAAAACCGTAAGCTTAGTATGGGAAGAAAAGTTTACATTTAAATGTTATACAACATGTGAGTTTTTATAATACTGTTGGAAAGTCCTCTGTTCATCTAGAATATATATTCTTCTATATTTTGTTCCCCTAAAACTGAAAGTTATCTGTTTTTCCTTTTTAGAGTCTAGTTGAGTAATATTTAGTCAAAACTGTGTGACTCTGAATCATGTGTTACCTGTGTAGCCTTGGTTCACACATAAAAACAGTGGCTGAACATTGACTTCTATCCTTCTATCTGTTCTGGGAAATATGTGTCCACAGAAATGGGGTGGATTACGCTGACCTAGTGTGACATGGGTTACTGGAGCAAAGCGAGTGTCAAAATGTGACAAATCTTGCTGAGCCCTCAGTTCCCAAGTCTCCTTTGTCCATTCCCACCTCCATACTAAAGAGGCACTCTGTCAAAAGAGGCAGTGCAGTGGTGAAGGACACAGCTGATTTAACAACAACATGGTGGGTTTTCTGCCTGAAATGGCTAAAAAGAACTGCAATGTGAAAATATCCTTATCTTTTTTGGAGGGGAATAAATATCCTCCCTATAAATACGTGATATAATGTGCAAATATTATGAAGGGAGCAGAGACTGTGATGGTTACCATACTGATCCAATAGTTCATGAAACCTGGTGGAGACTGTATATCCAACAAACCCTGGGGAGGTCTGGTGATGAGATGAGACATGTGCGGACTGAAATTGGTGCGAATGGAGATCTGCTCTGACACATTGGCCCTGATGTGTGAGGCCATTGTGAGCACAGGCCTGTCAGGTCACAGGCAGAGATGGCTCCTCATTGGACTGGTGTTAATTATGGGGCCAAAGGCTTTGCCAAGACCATTTGTCATGATGAAAGCACTGGCAAGAAGGGAAAAACCTTTTTGATTGGGAAAGAGAGGAGAAAATGAGAAACTTTTAAACTCCCCATGAAACTGATAATATCCTGAGTTTGTCTACATCTCAATTTCCACTGTATAAACTATGCTGAGCACTCTTTTCTGCACAAACCATTAGATGAAAGATATGCACTACACAAGGCTGACGTTGAGCGAGTTAACTTTTTTTATAGAAATAAACTACAGACTGGAAGCCATCTCCGGTTAGTTATTAATTATTCACAGCACAGGCTTTTTCTTTAGGTTGCCCAAAAATAATGACAGTCCAGACTGGATTCCGTCCTTGATAAAAGGACTGAATCCAGATAAGGAAAGTACCTTCCTTTGCCCCAAACAGTTATGGTTTTACTTTAAGTGCAAACACTCACCACATGAGTCATCTTGGCTTTCTTTAGGTCTTCCGAAAATGAAACTGGACAGTTTTTCCTTCTTTTAAATTCCCCCGGTGGGCAAATATACATAGTTCACAAAGAAGAGGAGGCAACACAGAAGCTCCACCGTGTTCTCTTGCCCAATGGCCAATGGCTTTTGCCAAAGAATCCATTTTGAGAAGTGAGTTGTGGATTAGGGTTGTGTGTTTTATGGATCACCTGCATCTACCCCGTATGCCAGTCACCTGTCTGCTGGTTGAGACTGATGAGCAGCAGAGCCATCCTTCTGGATAATTAAAGCTGTGAGCACAGACTGACATGTCCTGCAGTGAGAGATGAATGCTCACAGAGGCAGAAGTCCAGCTGTATCCAACTTTCCCTTTGCAAGGAAACTAATTTGCAACTAAAATCTTATTATTCTGTGACATTTAATGTTGCAGGTCAACAATAACAGATTTTTTTTATTGCACCATGCTAATTTTCTGGGGTAAAATTTACAACAAAAAAAAAACATAACTTTTAACCCCCTGCAGTTAGATGGTTCCAACAAAACAGCAGGAATAATTATTATTCTAATTGGGGGCAGGAATGTAAATTATGAGGTCCACCACTGAAAGCCTGATGATATGCTGAGGAGTTCAGAAGCAGTGTGAATGCTAACACCGTGGCTGTTTCCCTGTTTGCTTTGTTAGGTCGCTATGACATCAAAGAGGAGATATTCAGGCTTTAACTACATCTTTTTTTTCTCTCACTACAAATAAAACATGTCTGACAACAATCTACCTAAGTGCTGCAGCGGGTGTGCATTCATGCCCACATACAGGCGTACGCTTTATCTTTGCTGCTGCTGCAGCTGCATAAATGCTTCCTCATCTTCTCCTCCTCTTTCATCTCATTGTCTTTCCCTCACCCTCCCCTCACTGTGAGCACAACACAAAATGAAAAAAAAAAGTGCTGACTGTAAAGGGGATGACGCAGTAAACATAGCTGCTCTGAATATCTAAATTAAAAGTGGCCTTGTGTATCGTTTGAATTATTCATAATGGTAAACTGGATGCAGCTGCGACTACAGGGCAAATGAACCCCTCCGAGTTAAAGTTACAGTCTGAAAGATTAGTCTATTTGACTTGCTAAAGTGTTAAATTATAGTTAATGAACTATAGCCCTAGAAAAGTATTCAGATGCATGGGTGAAATCAGTTTTGAAAGTGCCTTCCAGGCAGCAACAACACATTTCCAATGAATGAGATAATTCAATAGCAGGAGTAGTAAATGTGCAAACAACCTACCACAGTGCGAAGCAGATTGTTGCACATGCAATAATCTTTAAACATATGTGCAAATAAATGCTTTTAAATTTAAATACAAGATAATGACTACAGACTGAACAAGCAATTCAGCAACACACCATAAACACAGCATATAAAGCATGTAAAGAGGCAGCATTAAATTAATAAATAATGAAAGCCATTGTCGAACTGAATATCCAGCCTATAATGGGCTAATGTGTGTAATAATGCATAGTATAATCATACTGGTTTAAAAATAATTGTTTCTATATTTTGATTTTAGTAGTATAGCATTCAGGGTTTATTGGGGTTATTTGGTTAAAAGTTTTATGAGCATCAGAGATTGTTTAAAAGGGTGATTTTATCTGTAATCTAACTTGTAAAGTTAAAACCCAACCAAATTTACTTAAGTGATCTTTTATTACCCATGTTAGCAGCAGTGCTGGTCAGTTCAGAAGGAAACATCACAAAACGACTGGATGAGCCATGAAATTTTGTGCTAAATTAAGTAGGAATTCTTTAAACGTTCCCATTAAATACACATAGTTGCCTGCAGAAACAGAAAGTTACCTGGTAAGCAACAGATCCAGAGCACTGAATGCATAACAGGATTGGAAGATGCAGGTTGATGGATGGCACCACCCCCACCCCACCCCCGAAACGTTCCATCACTACCCTCAGACCAGACAATGTACTGTGGTTGACCTCACATCATGCTGCCTACTGTTGAGCCCACTGTGCCCTGTGACGATGCTACATAGAAAGCATTTGATAGGTAGAAACTGTAGTATTGTGAACCGACTGTGGGAACAAGGCAGCGAGGCTTGAAGGTTAAAATCTGCCCGGTGGAGGCTGGATGCAGGGGATTTATGGTACCATCTACTGTAAGACTCCACAAAGACCGAGTGATTAAAAGGCAATATTGTGACAAAAAAGCCATAAGAAGCAGCAGAATGTTGCAGTCAACGGTTGTGGCTAAAAAGAAGCTATCACAACTGGGCAAAAAAAACCAAAACAAAAACGAGTGGACAAAGTAGAAACTGAGGGAAGTTGTTCTGGGATGCCAGATCTCACTGCTGAACCTACTGGAGGCATTTTGAGCTAAGTCAGCAAAATGCTGACAATGAAATGATACAGTATGTCTGTATAACTCCATCACCCTTCAGAGCTGTACTGTAACTCAAATAACCACTCATTATGACCAAGGTATGCAAAGGAGCATTTACGCATGCACAACCTATCAAACCTTGAAGCCGGGTATCATTCCTGTCAGCTAACAACAGGAAACTGAGGCTACAGTTTGCACAGGCTCACCAAAATTGGACAACAGAAGATTGGAAAAATGCTGGCTGGTGTGACGTTTGTGTAAACAATATGAAAGCATGGACCTGCACTGCCATGTATCAGTGGTTCAGGCTATTGCTGGTAGTGGTGGAATTGTGTGGGTGATATTTTCTTGACATATGCTTGGCCCCTTAGTACCAGATGGCCATTGTTTGAATGCCAAAGCCTACCTGTATGGTTGCTGACCCCATCCATTTATGACCACAGTGTACCCATCTTCTGTTGGCTGCTTCCAGCAGGATAACATGCCATGTCACAAAGCTCAAATCATCTCAAAGTGGTTTCTTGAACATGGCAATGAGTTCTCTGTAATCAAATAACCTCTACAGTCACGAGGTCTCAATACAATAGAGCACCCTTGGGATGTGGAAGAACAGGACATCGGCATCGTGGATGTGCAGCTGATAAATCTGCAGTAACTGTGTGATGCTATCATGTCAGCAAGGAGGAATGTTTCCAGCATCCAGTACCTAATAAAGTGCGTGTAATGGGGCAATACGCCTACAATAACATGTTAAGAACATAGAAGAAAGACTTTCCTGTGTCACATCAAAAGTCTATGGAAAAATCCCCTTTGGCTCCCCTGCTCTGTGACCCCAGTAAACACATGCTTGATGACTTTTTGGGCTCCATTGTTAGTTTCAGGTGATACTAAATAAAACATGAAATTAATTAAATTATGCTTATTATTACATTTAGAATAGTTATAAACCAGGATATGCTAACTGGCACTGAGTGTGCCCTGGTGGCCTTGGTTTTACAGGCAGACACACCATCACTAATCACATCAGGCAAAAAAATTCACCTTCCTAATGTGTGACAGTGAATACTCTTAGACTGGCTATAGTTAAGAAGACATCCCTAAAAAATATGAACAGTCCAATATTATTTTCATCACTACTGATAAATGCAAACAGTCCAAGTGGTGACAGTCAATTTTTAAAAAAATTATTTTACTGTACTGTTCCTTATATAGAGGCAAATGGCATGATGTCAAACAGAGCAAATTAAAAACTTTTAGGTGCTTCCTTGGGCTCATTAGCATAAGTACTGCATGGCGGGACTGTAGCAGCTCTTTAGAAGACAGATAACCTCCTGGAATGACAAGCCTTGAACTTCACCTCTTGAAGGGATATGGAAGAGACAGAGGAAGTGATCTCAGCTGCTGTCTGAATGAGGGTACCATTGTTCTATCAGCCCCTCCCACTGAGCCTTTAAATCTCATCCTCTTCACGAGAGTCACGTCTTCACTTAGATAATGAATTATGGATCCCAGCCTGGATGATATTCAATATTAGATGAACTGCATATCTTCATTTGGTGACAGTGCCACCGCCGCCATAAGGGACAATCCCTTCTCAACAGCATGAACCCAGGTACAGAGGAAAAGCTCATTACTATCAATATTCATGATGGGGGACTTATGCTGCGTGTTTGTGATGTGTGCACACATGCTTGTGTTGCACTCGTGCAACGTAAAATCCACAAACGTGTGTGTGTTTGTATGTGTGAGCATAGCAGATTTACTTGGCTCTGAAGCAGGAATGTTAATCCTGCATGGTCTTTCTAAATGGGCAGACAGAAGTCACTATAGTCATAGAATGCGCTGTTGTTCCTTCTGCCTGAATACACATGAGTGGACAGACTGATCTTTCCCTTGCTCTTTCTGTAGTGGAAAAGACTAAGACGCTGAACTCAGACATGTATAGTACATTTATGAACATGGGCCCGCAGTCTGTCTGAAGGTTTAGTGGAGCATACAGTGGCCTTTTACTGCTGAGCTAGTACTATTATTCTCTACTGTCAATACTGGTTTCAGTTCATAACAACACGTATTCCAGTGGTTGCTATACTTGTTCATACATTTAGACCATCAATACACCACCTGAAAATAGTTTGGCATTTAAAAGATTACCGCTGTGTGGCACAACACTTCATAACTTGACCTGCATAAAATTAAGTGGCCACAAATCGCAAAATTAATTGTTGTGCATCGAAGAGGGCAATACTACCCACATGACAAAGAAAAGCAGTTAAAAGGGCTTGCCACCAATTTTATATGTCAAATTTTCAGGGTGTATACTGCATAATTAAATACCAAAATCTATTTACAATAATATTAAACACTAAAATTAATCTCATTCTGTCTGGCAGCAAATTCCTCATGCACAATCCAGAGTTGAGCAACCAAGCCTTGCACATCTTAAGCCTCTGAAGGTTCTTATCTAAGATATTATGACATCATCCTACTGCCTAGCAACCACCTATCAGTTGAAATGATTTGCAGAATTTATGCACCTAGAACACCTTATTAAAAGCCTTATTTCATTTTAATTTCACCACAGTAGCATGTCATCCACAAAACTTGAATTATATCAGATATGTTATGATGCCGTCATGTTGCCTAGCAAGTGGCAACAAACTGACTAAAACGAACCATTTGTAGTGTTCATGCACCTGTTCATGCAACCTTTATCCAGTTTGTGATTAGTTTTATATATATAAAACCTGCATGGAGTTTGAAAGACATAAACATACAAAGCTTGAGTTGCATTATGGGAGATGCAGACTGGGAGACTGTTTAGAGCAAAACCTATATAGAGGCTGAAGGTCAGGATACTTTCGATGTGTGCTGCATCTGTTTTGACCATTCCTGGCTACAATTTATAGCTTGTGACTCCCTCAGATTTATATAAGTGCTGGATTAGTCCTTCAGGAATAAGCTGTCTTCTTTCTCTGAATGCATGTCCTCCTCTAGTGCTTCTGCTTTTTGAAAAAAGCTCAGGTTGTCAATATCAATAAAGTACAAAGATTGAATGCGCAATATCATGCCTGCATATGCCATATCACGAGTGGACTCATTCATTCCATTTACTTAAATGGTATAATATGTCACAGATATAATGCAATACCAGAAAGGCCAGTAAAAGAAAGGTGACAATTGTCTTAACCTCAGTGGACAGGAGCTCCGATGCCACATTCAGCTCCCTTGTAGCTGTCTCTAAATTTCAAAACAACACAGTGTTCTATGCTTAAGACAAAATGAGATGTTTTAAAAAGCAAATGGTGTACATCTGGCAACTCTGAGCATCATTTTGGATTCAATTAGGGAGATAATTATCCTGGAATGCCATCGAATTTGCTTCCAGTTCTAATAATGTCTCTGGTATTTGGGTCAAACAAGTTAAACATTGCATCCAACTTGGATCTCATATGGATTCAGTGCACTGTCGAGTTTCCTTGGCAGCATATCAAATTGCATTACACACACTTTTTTTCATTGTGCACAGAGCTTATAAATATCAAGCATCCTGACGAGCGTTCCAAAGTCACACACAAACAACAAAACACAATGCGTTAAACACTTTTAAGTGACAAAGCACTTGTCCTTGGATGCTCAGGCAAACTTTGCTGCAATGCATTTGAACAGACCTCCTTGCTGTCACGCTGCAGCAGTGTGGTCTACTCATTATCTTGTGTCATGTGACAGCATCTCTGAATCATTTGGCCCTGGGAGCTGAACCAAAAGGGGAAAAAACTCACAGCCGCTGCTAAACCCAGATGACAAGGAAAGCGAGAACTAACAATGCCCTCCATGGATTACGTAAGAAATCCACCAATGTCAATCATGCACTAATAGGCACCGTCCTCCAGAGACTTTTTCTCTGTAGGAAAATAGGTACCATGTAAAACAGTGTGCAAAATGGGTTTACCAGATGTAAGCATGCATGTCCCGGTCCACGAGTGCATGTGCAATAACTTCATTTAGAGTGTCTTCTTTGCAATTTAGACATCCTAACGCTGTCAGTGTGATAAAGACAGTGTATTTTTTTATATTTTCTGTTCATAACAGATCGTTTCAACAGCCTTAGTCAAAGTCTGAAGAGCCCAGGATAAATTTCAGCACTGCTCATCTGTCATAAATGAGATGTTGTTTGCCACGGGTTCAACAGAAAGTGAGAACCACAATTCTAGAAAATATGTATAAAAAATCTATCAGTTATTTCATCAATGTAACGAAGGGCCTCTTTTGCTTCTGTGGGAGTGTGGAAGTCTTTATTTTTCTTTTTTAAATATATTTTTTGGCCTTTCATGGCTTTATTGACAATATTTTGTAAGTGGAGAGAGACAGGAAAGTGGGAGGAGACAGAGGGGGAAGACACGCGGGAAAGGGCAACAGGTCGGGACTCGAACCTGCGCCGCCCACACCGCCACGTGGCATATGTATTCGCCTGCTCACACCCTGAGCCACCCTGGCGCCCATGAAGTCTTTATTTTTCTATTTGTCTCGGCCACACATGTTAGAGTAGAAAGCACACAAAGCTTTCCTCAAAAAAAGTTCATATAATTATTAATGATTTTTAATGGGCTAGCTACGTGGGCGTAAAGAGGCCCATTTTCAGGAACTGCCATTCCAATGTTCCAATGGCAAATTGCATTAATACAAGCTAATGCAAGTTTATTATGCTAAAAGACTACATGATCACTAGAAAACCCCTTTTGCAATTATGTTAGCATACATTAGAACTGCTCTGCTGATTAATAAAGCAATAAACATCATCCTTTCTGGGTTTCATTATAGTCTTAAAATGGCCAAAAAATATTTTGCCCTGCAACTTCTTCGAAGAAACTGAACACAGTGTTAGGCAGGCCCCAAAGCCAGGCTTTGTTCCAGACCTTGCAGATCACTCGAATACCTAGTTCACATTAACTGATGGCTCAGCCAGTACTCTTCTGTGCATCCAATTGGCACATTTCACATAGGGTACACTCTTTAGGCTGATTTAGCATCCAACAACACCAATGACTCCAACAGACTCATAGCTGTTGTCATTGATACTTACTTGGTTTTGCACTGGGGGTCTTGCAGCTGCTTTCTGTCTCCGCATTTCATGTATGCACACAGAATTGCAAGGAGATCTATGCCACCAAATATAAATTGCTTGTGATGAAAATAACCTTCTTTTGACTATAATGGTCCTGACTAAAATGAAAGCTATTTCATGCATGAAATTGCCAAAAACCTGAAGCTTTCACTCAACAATGTCCCACTCCCTTACAGAACTGTCCAAACCGCCTCTAACTAGAATAGAAATACAGTAAGACAGGTACATCAGAGACTATAGTTTGTGACACAGATACTTCTCAGGTCCCCAATTGGCAGCTTCATTAAATGTACCTGGAAAACACCTGTCTGATTGTCAACTGTGAAGAGACAGAAGAGAGGATGCTGGCCTTCTAGGCAGAGATGCTAAGAAAAGAAAAACCTGAGGAAACGACTCACACACACACGCACGCACGCACACCCACACACACACGAGCTTGAGCTGTTAGGTTCAAGGAATAGAATACTTGCTGAAGAAATGAAACACCATCTTTGAAGAACTGTGGAAGAAATTTGACAGTTTAGGGGTACTTGTGGGAGTTATAGTGGTTACCACTCTCACAAGTATCCACGAGTTATCACTTCTGTGAAGCTATTCCATACCCTGTGGATATCACTTGACTGGAGACAGTTTCCTTCAACAACAGCTGAATGTCCAAAAGCAAACTGGGCAAGAACTACTGTAGGAAGAGACAATCAACTACTATTCTGTCTAAAATGGAGTAACCAGCACAATCAAGAGCTCTCAATCCTATTGAGTTGTTCTGGGGACAGCTTGACCATATGGTACGTCAGACGCGATTATCAGACCAATCCAATGTGTGGGAGGGGGTTAAGGAAACCCTGGGTGAAATGTCTCCAGATTACAAATTACGAGTTCAAGTGCCAAAAGTGAAAAAGGCTGTGGCTACTGCAAATGGACAATTCTTTGCGTGAAGGTTTGAAGGAAAGAAAATCTTCGAATGTTGTCAGTGTCTCACTTCTGTTTGTAGCTGACTTAATGAACGTGTGTGTTTTCAAGAAAAATGTGACATTTTCAAAGCCCAGATTTTTAAGCTGTATTGTTTATTTTGATTTCTTGGCTCAAATTGTTTATTTTTAGCTTGATTATAACAATATTAAAGCTGGTGATTAATCGTTTTTCTTAATTATATCTACTGCTAATCAAACAAGAAATTAACAAAAATTAATAATGTGACCATCCGATGCTATGCTCAAGTGGAATATGCAGGATAGTAATGGGTAATGGCCTCCTTCTAAAGCAAAAACAATAGCTATTCTAAGTAAAGATGTGTCTGAGTAGCAGGGTAATGCACTGCAATGCAATGCACCACAAACTCTTTTCCTCTTGCAGAATATGGCTATTTTTTTCCCTTTAAATGTTAGACATTTTTCAGAAAAAAGTTTAGTCATTCTCATGGTTCTGGGAAACCACTCTGCACGATGAAATCTGTTATTTTAGTAACATTTAAGAAAATTGGGCAGCAGGAAGCAGGACACAAAAAAACATTTTAAAAATATATTGTCAATGTGTACGTTAGTGGAAGAGTTTGTAAATGGCCTGTTTTTCTTTAATTGCAGGACATCCCAAACAAATACTCTAACAGCAGAACCAAATGGCCATAAAGCAATTTTTTCAACCATCGTCTGTGTCTTCAATTATTTCAGCTATTCTAAAAAAGCATGTCTGGGTGATGTCAGGGGAAGCAGGCTCAATGAGCCACCATATGAGGGACAGACAGAGAGAGATGACAGCAGACTGCTAACAGCTTAGTAACATCTAGGCGCTGCACTGGCATCATGCTGATCAGTTACATCATGAACAAAAATGCTGTCTCTGGGAACAACTTATGTGGTCAGACAAGGGCAGAAAACAGGAACAACACAAACCAATGAGTCAGGCACTGCAGGTGGTCACCGGAAATGGAAAAACTTTGTGATTTGTTAACAAAACTTTCAGCAGCCTTTTTCTTGGTTGTAAAAAAAAACATACAAAAAAGCCTTCCCATTTCTCTTAAAACTGCCTCTACTGTAACAGCACGAACCACTCGGAGAAGACGATATGGTGTTAAAATAGAAGTGCTCTCCAACAATGCAGCATGAGTCTAAGGCTCACCTCTATGCTGGAGGACATTTGCAGCTTGCATAACAAGTCATAATGATTTCCTGCAGGCATCCCGTTCCTGCCTGGCTTGGGAGAAGCCTCCTCATGTAGTGAGTGTCAGAGAAAACACTACTACTGTACAGCAGGTGCACTGATGATTGAATCGCACATGATACCTACACTTGGAGGAGCTGAGCACAATCAATTGCTTCTAATGTTGTCAGGGAAACCAGAGCCAGTTTTCTAAAGGTATTTAAATGCATTGTCAACCCTGGAGCTAATGCGCTCTGTATATCTGTCACTTTGTTTGCATGTGTGTGTATTTTTTTTTTGAAATACAATAGAAGGAAGCAAAAAGAGACACAGAGCTGAGAAGAGACTGAGAAAGACTGTGTGTATAATGATACAAGTAAATTATTATTTTTTATTGTACTTCCACTCCAATGTGTGTTTTGCTTAAGAATGCTTTCAATTCAATTCATCTTATCTACGCACGATGATGTGTTGTTTCTGTAGAGATTGACACTAAAAGGGTGTTTTCACATTCATCTACTAAAGGAGGTAGAAATGCAGGAATTTGTATTATTAAACCAAGCTTGTACTGTAAGCCTGTGAAATATGCAAGTAACATGTTGTTAATGATCCAGACATGTTGAAAAAAAGAAAACATATTCAGCACAAATCATTATTTGGCAGAGAATACTTTTTATTGATCTCAAAACATGTCTGGAAAATTTCATTATCTATTTGCAACGAGGCTGTAACAGCATCAGCATCATAAAGGAGGAACTCATGTGGTAGTTATTACAGTTGCATTAAAAGCCAGTCTGTAGGGAGGGGTTCTGGTAGTAAGGTGGGCCAACAAATGATCAGACTTTAAAGGTGGAGATTGCAACACATTTTCTCAAAAGCAAAAAGAAGTTTATTATTTAAACCAAAATCATAATCTTACAAGAAACCTAACCAAAAACGTTTTTTTAGCTGAACCCAACCAGCACAGTTAGAGAAATTGGAATTCCTCAACTGCAAATGTTTACATATAAAGTGTAGCAATGTCCATGCCCACTTTTCACATTCTTGGAAACAGGGATATACAGCGGGCAGGTGGACAGTTGCTCTTTGGCCCACCTGATCGGACACCTTTTGTGTCTGTGTGTGACACTATTGTGACACTTTTGCATCGACAATGTACAATGTAATCCTAAGAATACAGCCAAATTTCAAATCAGTCAAAAACATGATGTTAAAATTGGGTATATTCAATAATATATTTTGCATGCTGAGGAACTGCATGGCACTTTGCAGCACACATAACATTGTACATAGTTATAACATAAGTTGTGTGTGCTGTCAGATTAGTGTGGCTAACATTAGCTGTGGCAGCACCAGCAGCCTTCTTTCCCTGCAGGCTAATGGCCAGACACCTCTGCAGCGTTTGCCCATTGCAGTGTCTTTGTCTCTACACATTGCTCCAGTTGAGTGGTTATCTGGCAGTTTACTGCAAACAACCATTAATTTTCTAGATTAAAATACTGCAGAACCAAGCTGGTTCGTGCAGCTGTTATCTTTCTTTACTTTCCACCTTGCTTGTTTACAACTTCACAGAGAAAGAGAACAGTGTTGCTGTGGTGGTGGTGGTGGCGGCGGTGGGCGGCTGTGTAATAAAAACAAAACAAAATAAAACAAAAGAAAAAAACTGGTGAACACAAAACGCTGTCTTTTTCACAAGACAATGTAGAGTCTTGTGAAAAAGAAAAAAGAAAGTTTTCATAAGACTGCAGAGTCCTGTGAAAAAAATGACAAAAGGTGGTGCTAATCAAATGCACTTCATTAGCTAGTCATCAACATGTGTAACCATCTCTTTAAATGCATAGGTTTCAGAAGTTCACAGGTCTGCAGGATTCAGGTGTGTAGCTGTATGTAAATGAAAGCCTGCAAACCGAATCACGATATCACGATGTGTGCTTAATGTTTTTTACAGAATCCTTTCTCGCACAACTACCAGGGGCTCCTTTTAAACTTTTAATCAACATGTTTATACTGAGAATTGCCTCTGTGTTACTTCCCGCTCCAGTAGATGTCTCCAGGAACACGCTTTGCTGTGGTTCTACACACAGACTCAGAGTTACAAGGTGAAAACAATGCCAGCCTCGCTTGAATGGCTCCCAATGATGTCATTGTGCCAATAGTAGCATTAGACCGTAAAAATCTTCTATTTGTCAGTTTGAAAGTCACGAACAAGTGACAGAGTCTGTTTTGTCGTTTACTTTGGATTATTGTGACATAAGTTTGAGCAGCACCGTATGAAAATTTTCACCAATACAAACTCAACTAATCATCAGTCAAAGCCAACTGTGTGGCCAACTTTGGCTTTCATTCTTAAATTCATCCTCTCTGTATGTTAAAGGTTAGTAACAATGTCTCACATTATGTTATACAGTTAAACTTTATCTCATTTGTAACAATGAAAAAAACTATAAAGTGACATTAATATTCAGCCAAGTCAATTTTACATTAATTAAGATGTTGTTTATTGTTGTTGCAAAAAAAAAAAATCCCATCCCATCCAATTAGATCAAATAAAAATGTCAACTCTTTGCCAGCCTATTACTGCATTTCATCTTTTTACTGTTCACATATATTGCCTTGAAGAGACAAAACGCTAGCAGAGAATTTATATTTATCAAAAAGGAACCCACCCACCCATTGTGAGCGTACGGTTCTTTCATGTGTTTTCAATAGTTTTTTTTTTTTTTTGACGAGAGTGGCACAGACACATAAGTGATTAACAGGCAGTTGCTAAGCAGAGACATTATTTGTTGCTGTTTCTTCAGGGGAATTATAAAAATATACGGGTAAAAGAATGGAAGTGCTAGTGGCAACATGGGAAATATACCTGCTAAATATCAGCACATTATGATCATGAGCAAAAGAAGCAAGACTTCCTCTGTCCTTGAGAAGACAGTATCAGGATAACATTCAATTGCCAGGCTTCTTCCTTGTCACTGTGAGCAGACTCCTGCATCACTTGGTCCTCTGCCACATGAACTACTCTTTCTCTCTGTCCTTGTACTAACAACAAATCCCTGTCTGATCAAATGTCTGCCAGAGGGCTTCCAGAGGACAACACCCAGGAGACAACTCCAAACATTTTATTGATCTGACAGCGGCATCAAGCCTGAAGTTGGACACACCACATCCATGACCACAGAACTACTTGACCAGCAACTGAAATAATAAACAGAGGAGAATTCACCTGCGTGGTGTGCACTCCTGATAAAGTGGTCAACTTTCAATACGGAGAGAGATGTGCCTACACCATTAACAGCCTTGATAGTGTTACACATAAACCTTCCGCAGAGAGACAAGGCAGTCAAAAAAGCTGGATAAATGCAGCGGTATGAATGACCTCTAAAATGCCTTTAAGTTTATTGAATAAGGGTGAGGTGGTTTGGTATCCATTTCAGGTGAGCCGGGCTCTGGAGTATCAACTGCAGCCATGCACTTCTCATTACTATGGTCAGCCTGCTGTGAGCACTCCATCACACACAAACATCAAGCTGCTGTCAGGCCAGCTGCACACACACACACACACACACACACATAGAGGAGAAAGACTGGTAACACAGCTTATCATCAGGCTGAGAGCTGCTGTCAGGCTGAGATCAGCTGCATCAGAGTTAAACTGATGCATAGCCGCTTTATTTCTACTCGTTCCCCTGCTGCATTGCTGCTTGCACAGTCAGTTATAGCTTCAAGAAAGAATAACAAACACTGATCAGGCAGTGACTGACGCTGTAGTTGATACAAAGCCTCTGTACAGTATAGTCAATATTACCAATACTGTAATGAAGACTTCATCACAGGTATTACAAATCTGTAAATTTACATTTGATGATCACTGAAGCAATGACTCACATAAATGAGTCATCCACAGAGACCTACATTTTCGTGAAATACATTTAAAAAAGAGAAAGACAAGAATAAAAAATAACCCGCTGTGATTTCAATTTTCCATTTTAGCACAATGAATTAGTCCAGATTTAATAATCCACAACATTACTTTTCACATACTTTTGGCCGATTCTATTCAATGTACTTGTTATTAACACAGAGACTGCACAGTTCTCTTTTATAGCAGTGTTTCAGCTTATTGTTTTGATTTCCCTGTGTGCAACACTATATTTTTGGTTCACTTTCAACATGATCTCATCAGTGTCACTTCCAGCCATAACAGACAGCAGTTTCCAACCATAAAACTCCACTCCATAATGTTTGCCCAAAGGAGTGTTTAGCAGTTAAAGAACCAGCAGAGTGCAGAGTGAAAATAGCTAAAAGGAAAACAAATATTGGATTTACACTCATAAATAAAAGTTGCTTCATACCTGCTGGATGCATAAATAAGCAAATGTTTACTAAGATGTTAATTGTACTAACTTTTTAAGGCCATAATAGAGTCACCGGCCAAAAAAGGTATCTGTTCAGCTGCTTGTTAGTGCAAATAACAAGTCAGCCAGTCACACGACAGCAGTTCGATACATTTAGCCATGTAGACATGATCAATCCAATCTCCAATCTCATTGTACAGCTGTATAATGACAATAAAGGCATTCTATTCTATTCTATTCTATTCTATTCTATTCTATTCTATCAAGATTACCTGCTTAAGTTCAAACCGGGCATCAGAAATGGGCAAGGTGATTTAAGTGAATTTGAATATGGTATGGTTGTTGGTGGCACAGGGGCTGGTCGGAGTATTTCAGAAACGCAGTCATCTCTATGGCTTATAGAAATTGGTCTTAAAAGAGAAAATATCCAATGAGTCGCAGTTCTGTGGGTGGAAATACCTTGTTGATGTCAGAGGCTGCACTGCTTCCAACTGTTAGAAAGGCAACAGCAACTCCAATAACCACTGGTTACAACTAAGGTATGCAGAAGAGCATCACTGAATACTATGCCAAACCTTGAAGCAGATGGGCTACAGTAATAGAAGACCACACTGGGTGCCACTCATGTCAGCTGAGAACAGGAAATTGAAGCTGCAATTCACACAGCCTCACCAAAATTGGACAATAGAAGATTGGAGAAATGTTGCCTGCTCTGAGATTCACATCATGGATGGAAAAATAATTTGTTGCTCTATAAAAAAAGAACATTTTACTATTCATCACTAATTGAAGGAAATAAGAACCCCAGGTTTATTTTCAGCACTGTAGCCAGGCTGACAAAGAGTGAGAGCTCTGTCGAGCTGTAAATAGTAATGTAAATAGTAATGACTTTAGGAATTTCATCGTAAATAAAATGTTATGCATTAGAGAAAGATTTATTCATAAGCATCTCAAAGGCATATCTTTATGTTTATGTATATTTATATTCAACAGCTAAAAAGCCATCACTTCAACAGCTAATTAGCTAATTACAGGCCAATCTCCAACTTTCCTTTTCTCTCCAAGATTCTTGAAAGAGTCGTATTAAAACAGCTAAGTGATCATCTGCAGAGGAATGGTTTATTTGAAGTGTTTCAATCAGGTTATAGAATTCATCACAGCACAGAAACGGCAGTAGTGAAGGTTACAAATATTTTTATGGTCTCTGACAGTGGACTCACCTCTGTGCTTGTCCTGCTAGACCTCAGTGCAGCTTTTCGATACTGTTGACCATAACATTTTTGTAAGTGCGGAGTCTTCTTCATGCACTAAGGTGGAACTATGGAGTTCCACAGGGTTCTGTTGTAGGACCAATTTTATCTAAACTATACATGCTTCCGTTAGGCAGTATTATTAGAAAGTAAATTTTTGTTGCTATGCAGATGATACTATATCTATCTATGAAGCCAGATGACACACAGCTAAACCGCAGGAATGTCTTTAAGACATAAAGGCCTGGATGACCTCTAATTTCTTGTTTGTAAATTCAGATAAAACTGAAGTTCTTGTACTATTGTAATTCATTACTATCAGGCTGTCCTTACAGCTCTCTAAAAAGCCTTCAGCTGATCCAAAATGCTGCAGCTATTGTATTGACAGGGACTAGAAAGAGAGAGCATATTTCATCCTTGCTGGCTCCCAACAGGTCATGGCAGATGACTGCCCCTCCCTGAGCCTGGAACTGCTGGACTTTTCTTCCTATTTTGACTGTTGGGCTTTCTCTGTAATTATTGTAAGGTCTTTATCTTGTTGTGATTTTGCGCTACATAAAGAAGATGGAATTGAACTGAATTTAATTGAGTGTGCATCTGTATTACTTGTGAATTAATTTTTCATCTCCATAGCTAATCAGATAATTCAGCTATAATTTGAATGGTAAGGCAACCATTTTATGATTCTTTAATATTCAAAAATGATAAACCTCTTTCATTTTGCAGCAGACCCAAAGTAAGCATATACTTAAGGGATTTCATTAGTTTAGTCTGCTTTTGTTAAAAACAGGATCTGGCATTATTGCCTGACATTAAGACCACACAGGGCCACTATTGGGCTTTGACGAGCTTAAAGTGAAATTTGATATTGGGGGATTACAAAATAAAGAATAACGAGAACCCATTTTGTTGCTCTAATAGCAATAATCAAAGAAAAGGATATAGCTGCGTGCTCAAATCTCAAAGTGGCATTGGCTTAAACCAATAATCTGACAGCTATTGTTACTGGAGTTATACCACATTTGGTCTTCAGCCATGTTTGCGCCTCCCTTGTAGAGAATGCAGAGAATGGGCCAAATTTGCTTCTAGTGACTGAATGTGCTTCTGTTTGATTATTTATCATTGCCCTTTTGTGTATCTTTTTGTTTTTTGTAAATTGGAGGACTAAACATCTGAACACATTCATATGCAAAAACCGAAACAAAATGAAATATAAATGTGGTTTCATTCAGATTAATTATTTAGTACTGTTGACAGAAGCCCCTTCAATTGTGTGGCTGCCTTTTGTTATCAGACATATTGTATGCATGGATTATGGCAGCTCACACCAGCTGCCCTCTTACACCACTCAAAGTAAATATGTTTCCTGTTCTTGTGTTACTCAACTCAATGGACACTTTATTAGGCACACCTTGCTAGTAGTGGGTTGGAGCACATCACACAGTTGCAGCATAATTGTCAACTGCACATTCATAGAGCAAATCTCCCAATAACCACATCCCAAAGTCACTCGACTGGACTGAGATTCCATAACTATGGAAGTCATTTGAGTAAAGAGAACACAATGTCATCTTCAATAAACAGTTTGAGATTATTTTAGCTTTGAGACATGGTGCATCATCCTGCTGGAAGCAGCAATTAATATATGGTTAAACTGTGGTCATAAATGGATCAACATGGTCAGCAAAAATATTCAGGTAGGCTGCAGTGTTTAAATGATGCCTAGTTGGTATTAAGGGGCCCAAATTGAGCCAATAAAATACCACAAATATCCAGCATTTCCATCCAAGTTTTTTGAGTATACATGAAAGAAAGAAAGAAAGAAAGAAAGAAAGAAAGAAAGAAAGAAAGAAAGAAAGAAAGAAAGAAAGAAAGAAAGAAAGAAAGAAAGAAAGAAAGAAAGAAAGAAAGAAAGAAAGAAAAAGGGTATTTATGATTCATAAACTCTGGACTGGCTTCCAGGGATTATTTCTTACAGCACCATCAAAAAACCTGCTATGAGTCAGCTAGTTAGGCAGCTAGTTTGTAAGAGGGTCATGATTCAGGCTTGCTTCTGAGGAAAATTTAAAATTCATGTATATTCTGCAGTGGTTTCTGCTGATGAGCACATTTGCTGGATACAGAGGATGATATATGAAATGATAAAACATGGGATTTGTGGTGGCTGATAAGATAAAGGGGTCCTCAGTTAAGCTGTTCTGACAGTAAATTAATAAAGCTGTGAGAAACAACATAGTATAAAAAATATTTATAGACTTTCACACTGAATTAAGCTATAGTCTCAAAACACACTTTTAAAACTGTAAAACTGTCTTTACAAGGTGACTTCTGCTGTTTTATTTAAATTGCTACTGAAAGTTTTACTAGCAGCACAAGAAAGAAGCTGCCCTTCCTCCCTTGACAGTGTCACTGATGGTCTTGGTCAGCTGGGATTGTGTACCACCAGGATGCGAGAAGCTGTATGTCATGAGGGGAATAAAATAATGTTCACTATTAGCATACCAAACACCAAGCACATAAATAATGCAAAAGTTACAGTTGTTTTGTTCAAGGATGCATCGCTCAGAACCAGGGATCAGCATTTTGGGTGCCAGTGTGTCCTGAGAACACTTTGAAATGTTGAACGAAAAGCCTGACCACACTTTGAGCTGGAGGAAAGGCCTTGATCTAAAAACAAAGCCAGCTCAATCAATAGAGGATTTGTCCTGAAAAAAAAACTTGCTACAGAACTGATTACTCTCAGTTTTGGATGGTCTACGCATGTGAATTTTTCTAGTGTGGCCTAATTAAAACAGAAGGTTTACAGGAGCTAAATCAAGGTATAGATTTACAGATACAGCTGACAGTGCTAACACTGGCGTATGCATCATTTTTTATGAAAGACAAAACCATTTTTCTCAATTCTAGCAGAAAAACATCAGTATCAGATGTTTGGGACAATAGCTACAGTCATGTGAAAAAGAAAGTTTTCACTGAACTCTGTACAGTCCACCCTCGCTGCTTCCAGAGGAATTAAGAGGGTAAGTAGCAGCCAAGTGCTGCAAGAGGGACCGCCTCTATAAAATCAGATGTCTTGGCAGTTTGAGGGTCTGGAGCATTCAGGTGTGTGTTAGCATAATACACAGTCCCCCCCCCCCCAAGGAGTGGATGTCACAGCAAATTTACCACAAGGTCAGACTGCAATGCTCAGAGAAACTGCAAAAAAACAAAATAAATCCAAGAGCTAAGGTACATCTCAGAATCTACAGGTCACTTAGCATGTTGCATGTTACAGTTCATGACAATACAATTAGAAAGCAAGTGAAGAAGTGGAAATGTTTGGCCATAACACACAGCACCACATTTAGTGGAAGAACAAACAAACACAGCATATCAGCGCAAACAGCTCATACCAACTGCCAAGCACGGTGGTGGAGGGGTGATGAGTGGTTTTGCAGACACAGGACCTGGCACTTTGCAGTCATTTAATCAATCACTATCTCCTCTGTCTTCCAAAATATTCTGGAGTCAAATGTGAGGGCATCTGTCTGACAGTTAAAGCTTGGCTAAAACTGATTCATACAACAGGACTATGATCCCAAGCAAAAGCAGCAACTCTCCAGCAGAAGAGCTGAAAAATAAAAGAATCAAACTGCTGCAATGACCCAGTCAAAGTCCAGACCTCAACCCGATTTAAATGCAGTGGTGTGACATTAAGAAAGCTGTGTGTAAATGAATGCCTCAGTGATGAAGTCATCAAGAAAACCTTTATTTCAAGTTACTCTTGGTGGTTTTACAGTACATGCTGTTGAATCATATTTTATACTTAGTTATTCACAGAGCTGCATAGGCTTGTGATAACTTTTTTCTCACATGACTGTATAGCTACAGCTATAGCTCATTCATGAAGACAACTTTAGCTCCACCCTGGGTGGATGAAAGAGATTATTTTAGGGTGGCGAATACCACATCATCCGATCACAGTACATTCATCCCCTGTTTCTAATACACTTGCTTTAAGGCCGGAAGCTAAAAAATGGGTCTTGTGTGATGGCTATGGTACACGTACAACAAAAAGTTATTCAGTCAAAGACACTTCATCTCCAACAACTGGAGATTATGTGTTCCATGATCTATAAGCCTATGACAAGAAAACATAATATCCTAGCATTACATTGTTTGGCTGCTTAGCATACATGCTTATTCATTTTTAAAAACAATAATAATATTTCACTTTTAATATTGCAAGCTGTGCTTTACATAAATCACAACCAGAAGATCATGGTTTTTGTCCATTTTGGAAGCTTTATGAGCTCCGTGTTCACTTGAGCCCCTCTTCCATTAGTACTACTACTCAGTACGGCTTGACTCAACTCGACATGACTCAGCACAGTCTGGTTTTCTTTCCATTACAACTGAGTACCACCTCAATGTGGGTGGAGTCGATATAGCAACGTGGGCAGTAGTCTCTTGACGTAATTTGTATGTGACTCAAACACAACACAACAATGGATGAGATAGAGGCAATGGTATACCTCCTGCTCGGTCTATGGATTTTTGTTCCTCTGGATTCTCTCATCTGGCACCAAGCACAGAAATGTCTGCACATCCACATTCGACCACGGTGTTGGTTTGCGTGCCTCTATTTTCTTGCTGTCAAGTTTTAAAAATGGCACGTCTGGTTCTGGTGAAGGAGTCGCTCTCATGATTCTGCTAGTGACAACACTCCCTGACCAATCAGTGGCCTGCTTCTTCGACATCACATTTTCATATCGCCTTGGAACTCCTGCTGAGTTGGTACTGAAAAAGTACCTGGTACCATGACTTAGTGGAAAAGCCTACAAACCATGCCGAGTTGAGTAGACTACTAGTGGAAATGTGCCATTGCTACTGAGACATGATTTCGCAACCTGGTTACTAAAGGTTGAGGTACTAAAGCTACTTTGTTAGGCTTTTGAAAATTTTGGTTTGTGTTACAATGTACCCATTTACAGTACAGCCTTAACCATGCACTTTGACAAATGATGCTTAAATCCATATCTCACAAGTTGGGAGCAAGACCAGTGTTAAGCTCAGTGTGCCACCCGAGGACAACATGAACATATCTCTGAGACAGCAAAATGGGAAAATTTGACAAAATGGCAGTGTGTCTATTTAGTGCTGATGGAATGAGAAGTGGCTCATTAATGGGCATTCACTGGCTGTGTTAAGCCAAATAGATTGATGTGTGCCTTTCACCGTGTTGATTTTCATCAGCCACAGTCAATGAATGACTGTCAAGTATATGAAGAGAAATTAATTGCTAACGCCACCAACGAGCTTGTGTATTTATCTCAGCCGCCATCGGTTTCGCTGACATTTCCCTTCACCTGTTCAGCGGAGCTCTGCCTTTAAGGTTTCCCTTTGTGATAAATGAGCCTGTTCTGCCCTGTTTACCCTCAGGAGCTGCTCGCACCTCTAATTTCAAACCCAAGCCTTCCTAATTTTTAAATACATTTTCCATCAGCTGTTTACTTTTCCAACTCTTCTTACTCACAGTGAGGCACTGCTTCTCATTTTATCAAAAACCACATTAATACATGCAGTAAAATGAAGAGGGAGGAAAGGAGAAATTCAGAGTCAAACATACTCGGTGTCAGAATGGCAGCATGGTTAAAGGGCCAGTTCACCACAAAATCTAATTTATGCAATTTACCTATGACCTCCTGTGCTTTTTATCTCCATTATTTCGCTCAGCTTTGGACATATCAGTTCTAGAGATCTCCGACTTCTCTTGAGCATAATGAAACCAAAAGCACTTGACTTGAGCACAAAGCATAAGGCACAATAAATTTTCTCCAGTCATTGCTCTATGACTCTAAAAAAAACCCCACAAATCATCTTACTAAATGCAGGTTTGCAGATTTTTTTAAAATATATTTTCTTTCTCTTTTTTTTAAAGAAAACATGTCATGACTTTTGGAAAGTGTTATGCTGAGTTTTTCTAAAGTATTTTTTTGGCGCTTGAAGTACCACAATCAAAGTGCCATCTCATCATCTGGTTCAATTACACTCAAGAGAAGGAGGACATTTCCATAGCCAATATCCAAATCTGGGCAGCTCACACCAAAGAACTCAAGATGGATTACTAGCACTACAGGTCAGAGGAAAAAATAAGTGAATTGAATTTTGAGTTGAACTGTTCCTTTAAAAGAAAGGAACTGCTAACAGTAAAGGCAGAAACCAGGATGAAATAATGTAAAAATGATATTTTAGAAAAATAAAAGTAGGCAAACAGAAATGTGTGGGAGTATACCACAGACAAAGTGCACAGAAAGAAAGAGAGAATATAAGTGATGAGGTGAGGCTGCTGCTCGACAGACCTGTGACAGTTTGATGTATGGGCCTCTTATCTAGTAGGACCAAATGCATTATCAAAAAGACTGAGACAACATGTCAATATGTCTTACTGTGAGCACATGTGAAACAAAAGTGGGGGGGTGTCACTGTCTCTGAGTCATGCCTGGAAAAACTCTCGCTCCTGTGGCGTGCGTTACATACAGCAGGTGCAAGAGGAAGCTAAGAAACCATGACGACTGAAATGCAATGTCTTAAAAGTTAGATTTAGTGGGAAATGGCAAAGCACACACAGCAGGACCCCAGTGCAATCACAGCTCAACAAAGCCCAGCATTGTCAACCAATTTATGTAATATTAGCCTACATCAATGGACCTCAAAGTACAGCTCTAATAATAACAAGTTTCATCTCTGGTTTCTGGAAGCGTTTTGAAGCACGGCGGTATGTGAATAGATGAGGTGACGCTGCGAAGGCTAAAAACAGAATATTGCATAATCAGGTGACTTTGTAAAGGGAGTGCAGTTTCATCTCATTGTCACAGTGATTGAATGAAGGCCAGGAGTGATGACAGAGCAGCAGGAAGGGAGAGGAGAATTTATCCTCCAGCCTTGAGGTGGAACGTAGGACAATGGCTACGGTGCACAGAGAAAGAATACATAAACTTCTCTTAACTTATGTCATACAATCATCCCTTCTTGTCATTCATGACCAGCATAACCATCACTTTGCTTCAAAGGTTTGAACACTAGCACCATCAGGCTGAGGTTCCTGTGAGTTTCCTCATTCTGTGTGAGACAGCTTTAAAGTTTTGGATATGAAGTCCAAGTCTAGACTTCTTAACAGACTAAGAGAAAGCTAGAATTTTTCTCTCCAAAACTAACTTCCTGGACACACTGTAGGTCCAGAATTACTATCAAGCAATAGCACTGTAAAGCTTTCACATCAACCTGTTTCTTTAATCCATAAAACAATCAAATGGTTGTGTGCAGTGACTTCCTGGAGTCTTGTTATCTAAAAATGTCTAAAAACCTGAGGTGGCAAAAGTACAGACATTCTGTACTTAAGTAGAAGTAAAAGTAGTTGTCTTGAAAAAACTTGCAAACTTCTCTCAGACGTGTTAAACCTAAAGTAACGAGTGTGTTTGAAAATGTAAGAAGTAGAAAGTACCGATATTTGTGTAGAAATGTGGGGAGTAAAAGTAAAAAGTAGTCAGAAAAATAAATACTCAAGTAAAGTACACATACCTGAAAAATCTACTTACGCACATTAGCGAAGTATTTGTACTTCGTTACTTCCCACCTCTGCTAACAACTGCCGAGTTAAACCATTCATTATTTTTACAATACCGGTGACTGTAGTTGTGAGAATGGGCAGATCGTACTACCTTTGCAAAGAACCTGGCTGCCTATTTCCTCCTTTACCCAGTCTTTATGCAAAGATAAGCTAAGGTGAGCTAATCTATCTAACTATGAATAAGATATAAAACGTATCATTCTTTTATTTCTGGTTTCCTGTCGAGTCAATATTCAATATATATATTCAATATTTCCGTAGATATTCATCTGCCTACTATTCCTCATCTTACTCTGGCACCTTTGAAATCAGAGATCTCTGATTCTAGATTTTCTTGGCTTGTTTATTTCTTCTTTGCTTTGCTGCAGAAGTCTCCTTTTCACACGTTTCCTTCATCCAAAAGCTTAGCCTGACTCACAAACATCTGTTTTGTTTCAAGAGAGGTGTTGGAAGTGTCATATTTTTTTCCCTCAATGTCAGTTATGTCCTTGGCATCACCACCTGTACATCACCACCTGTGATTTTTCTACGCAAGTAAAAAAAAGAGCCAGAGCCAGAAGTGTCAGAGTAAATAAACAATAAGCCGGGTTGTCAACTACGTAAATTAAAGGCGATCTGAACCTTTTCCAAGTAAAATCAAAAACTGCTACAAATACAGTACTGTGCAAAGGTTTTTAGACACTTCAAATGTTTACATTTTTCATTATGCAGTATATTAAGTGAGGCCTCAAAAGGGCCCAAAATCTATTCTGCAGTATGATAAGTTGGGATCATAAAGAAGTTGTTTCATTTACTAAAATAATGCATCCCTGATCACAACATTTCAACTTAGTCGGGTATCACAAGAAGATACAGAATTACTACAACAGCCTAAATTCTACAGAGGAATATACTGTATGATAGGCTGCTTGATGCCCGCATTACAGCCCAAATACAGCAGATCTGTAAACTGAATCTGCTTCACTGAACAACTCTTTTCCCAGAATTACCTGCATCTAAATTTTCTTATTAACCCACCAGCTCAGCACATTTCTTCTAAAACAGACTTTAAGTTTGCCTTTAGCAGTGACAATGCTGCCTTACATGTTCCCGTTTCCCTGTACATGCATATGAAACATGAATACCTGTTCTGTACATCCAGGCACAAACATCTTCTTTGATTGAACCGTGACATTCAGCTTCTGATGCTTGCCCACATTTCAGTCATCCTTGGGAGGAGACAGAGCTGGCAGCCTCACATCGGCCATCCAGGGACAATGCGGCAGGCAGGCAGCTCTACTACTGTAGTGGCATGGCAGGTTCAGCTGAAGGAGAGGCACTGACATCCATACTAATGAGACTCTACGCGGCGCAGTGACCAAGCTGCGCTGCAGGAGGATCAGGCAGAAACAATCACATAGCTCCCCCCCTTCTCTCCACCATTTAGAGAAGAAAGTTAGTTTCTCCTCCTCCATCTCAAACCTCGCAGCCTTTGAAACATTTTGACACACTAGTGCACACTAAGTGTTCAAAACAGCTACAACAAGGACCAAACATCGATCTTACCACAGGAACAGCAGCCACTGCTGGTTAATTAGTTTAAGAATATGCTGCAGGCTGAGAACAGACTGTCTGCTATATTACAATATTCAGCTTCATATTTTTGAAATGCGATTACTCAGTGCTGAAGTTAAATTTCCATAATTCTTTTTTTTTTTTTAACAAACAAGCTAGATTAGATACAGAGATTAATTGTCATTGCTTCTACAGTATAATAAACAAGACATAAACTAAGTCAGATTTCAGTTAATGTCATCACTTATCAGAGATATTGAAAATCTTTACGCGACTGTCAAACGCTAAAGCAAAAAACATTATTACAGTGCAGCTCGAATAAAGAAATAAGGCAATGCAAAGGAACAGATTGTTTTGAATTGATCAAAAACTGTGTGTCTCAAATTCATTTAATATAGAAATGTGATTTTGGAGTCTAAATGCAGTTTATGTGCTGTATGGTGGCTATAGCTCAGTTTAGAGTGGCTTGTCTCGCCACCAGAAGGTTGATGGATCAGTCCCTGGCTCCTCCAGTCCACATGTTGAAGTAGAAGCCTTGGGCAATATCCTGAACCCTGAGTGGCATTCATTGGAGTGTGTGCGTGTGAAGGTTAGAAAAGCGCTCAGGGGTGGATAAAAGTGCTGTATGAATGTGCATCTGATTTGTTGAATGAGACTTGTAGAAAGCACTTTGAGTGCTCAAATTGAGTAGAAAGGTGCTATTTAAGTGTCATGGTTCTGGGCTGTGTGCCCAGCATTTTGTGTTTCTATTATGTTCCCAGTTTGTTTTAGTTTTGTTTGTTCATCGTAGTTCCTGTATTGTTATTAGTTATTGTTATTTTCGTATTGATTTCCTAGTTCCCTTTGTTCCGGTGTCTGTCCTGCCCCTCTGTCACGTCTCTGGTCTTTTTGTTGTCGTTTATTTCCTGCGCGGTGTGTCGAGTCTGCGTTTCTGTCTCTGTCTAGTTGTTTCCTGTTTCACTTTGATAGTCCCTTGTTCCATGTGCTTTGTGTTTGGTTTTTCTTCCCCCTGTCTCATCTTTGTAATTAGTTTCAGCTGTGCTCCTCACCTGTTGCCTGTTCCCTGATTAAGTGGTGTGTGTGTGTGTATTTAAGCCCTCAGTCTGTGGCTGTTTCTTGTTGCGTTGTCATCAATGATTCCCTGCTGTGTGTCACCCTGCCTGTTAGTTTTTGTTTAGTTCAGTTCTGGCACCTTTACAGCTGTTATTTGTATGTAGTGTTTTGTAACATTTCCTTAATAACTCATCTTTTTAAATTCTGTTCTGTCTTGGAGTCTTCATCCTTTGGTCTAATCCTTTGGTCTAGCACCAGCTTATTCACCATTTTTACAATTTACCGAAGCCTCACAGCAAGAATAGTCTGGGTTTGAATCCAGTCTGGGCCAAATCTGTGTGAGGTTTGCATGTTCTCCCCACGTCTGGGTGGGTTCTTTTCTGGTACTTGCACAGTCCAAATACATGTATGTCCCCATACATGTACAGTATGGAGTCAGGTTTACTGATGATTACAAACTGGCTGCAGGTGTGTGGGGGAACAGTTGTCTGTCTCTATGTGTTAGCCCTGACTGATGGCACCTCCCCCAATGGCAGCTGCAATAGGCTCCAGCACCTGTGCAGTTGGATGGATGTGTGTGTGTGTGTGTGTGTGTGTGTGTGTGTGTGTGTGTGTGTGTGTGTCAGAGCACTCAGTAGTTCTTGCAAGTATTGAAGATGCTGGAAACAATATGTAGAGCTAACAGGAACAAAACACTAAAGTATTACCAGAGTTGGCAAAAGTACAGATGTTTGTTACTTACAGTACAGAAGTACAAAACTCAGTAAGTAAAAAGTAGCTCCTTGAATGACACTTCTAGTAGCTATTTTTGCAGAAAGCTCACTGAACCTTTTGGTATATTAATATAGTAATAAGTTATTAGTAGCACACGGAAATACAAACTTCTTTTTGATGTTGCCTCCACACCCCAACAGAAAATTGAGTCTAGTCAGAGGTTAAGTGGCAGGTGACGGAACCCTGAGATCAGTTGTAGTGGATTGATGAGGGAAAAAGAATCACAACTCTCAATATTTTCTATGCTGGAATATCATGACCACAGCTTCTGGACATCTGCACCAAAAACACCACTCCAGATTGTTCCAGCCCACTTTAAAATGATATGTGGTTATAAATGAAGCATAAATTTTTTTTACTGCTAACATGTACTTCTATACAAATGAAAACTAAAGGATGCAGCTTTGTATGGAGGTGAGAAGCAATGCATAAGGGTACACAGTAACCTTTGGGAATCCTTGCAGCTCTCCGCATGAAATTAATTAGCATATTCAATAGATTAATGGAGTGAGATTGCCGTATGATGACAGACAGATGTTCTCCATGCAGGTGGCAATTCCAAGTTCTGACATTAGTCAGTTCCTAATGCTCAGTTGTCAGTTCTGTAAGCATAAGCTACAGAAATGTGGCATATTCAAGAGGAGGTCTAAGATAATTCTTTTATCCATGACCTACAGCACACTCTTGCCTTCAGACGGGATCCCAATGGGAAAAGCGCATTCTGCCATATATCTCCAAGTCATCCAGGATTTGCCCTCTAGCCTCCTGTGAGGTTTGGAACCATCTTGCTGCCCCATTACCTGCCAGTCTCGAGGCACAGCTGCCTCCCTCCTGCTGTGAATTGTGCAACAGCCATGTTTACAATGAAGGCACAGTGCCTGTAGAAACACAAACAGGAACGCATAACCTGAACAGGATAAGGATGGAGGCTGGAGTGCCTGCTCCTGATGTTTTACAGTTAGCACGGCAGTGATTGACAACATCCAGCTTAGGGTGACCTGTTCATCGCTTGATGCTCCACATAGAAGGATGAAAATGAAACAAGAGATCAAGCCATGTTCAAGAAATTGAAGCAATTCAGACAGCCTGCTGTGACGACTGTGAGTTTTAGATGCACACAAACACAAGACAGCAGAGAAACTGCAGAAGTCAGTTCTTTGCCTGTGTTGCTAATCCTGCCGCAGTGACAGAGCAACACAAGTTTCTCTATTACATCACACATTTTCTCCCTAAATCCAATGAAATAAGCGAAAACAGTTCACTGCTGTCCATTAGCCCGTGGCAATCAATTGAAAAGCTGCTAGATTCAAATTGATTTGCTTGTATATATCTGGCTATACTCTACATATGAACAGATGGTCATGACATAATGAATATGTAGTGTTAGTATGACAAGATCCCACGTAACTGTGTTTTAACAATTATTTGTGTGACTCGGAGTGCTACAAGCTCCACTTTGTGCAACGACTGTGAATGCCCATGAATGCACAATAAATAATATATAGATTTCAAACTGATGCAGAGAAATGAGGGCAGCTGTCATATGTGCTAACGCCCTTGTTAAGTTTAACAGTGTGAAGACGTGATCACATTGTCATGCAAATCTCTTGTAGTTCGAGCCAGTATGATAAAATGGAGAACACTAGATATGGCATCAGCTTATTTTAGGAGGATTTATACCCTTTAGGACTTAAGAAAGGGTGTAATATACATTTAAACACCTTTAGGCTGACAGAGCCTAAAAGGAAAGTAAATAGGTTTCTATTTATATAGATTTAGTAGTGGGAAAGTTGCAACTTGGCCTATAGGTGAGATAAATAAACTAGCAGGATCCAGGCCAACAGCCGGATTCAATTTACTGAAGCTCTAATGCAGCAAAAATATAGTAGGGCACCTTGTGTCATGTGGCAAACTGTTGTGTTTAGCTTCAAGGTTATAGTGAGCATGAGTGATCAGGCGTGTGTTTGTATTCCACAATCCTGGGAGACATGTAGCATCTATCTGTGAAAAAGGGAGACAAGCTTCAAATTGCCTCGCCGCCGCGGATGACACAGCGCACAATCTCTCCTTCCAGCTATCGTCAAAGTTTGCGTGAGTGTGCTCATGTGTGGGTTGAGGGGATGCGGGTGTGTAATGTCACAAGGTTGAATGTTGTTCTTGACTCGTTGCGGCCCTGACAGCAAACGGGCTGCGTGGGTGCGCTCAAGTCTCTCCGGACCAAACGTAATTGTAAGTTTTAAAAGTGGTAAACACACAGAAACCTGATGGGTAAACACATTAAATCCAATTAACATGCAGTTTAACAACATGCAATTTAAGAATGAAAATGATATGTGGGTAATTTGTAAAAGAAAAAATTTGAGTGTATTTATTTGAAGCCTAAAGCCACCTGGTTAATTTTCATCACAATAATGAGCAGAGAAACGTTTCCTCATTATGTTCACAGTCACTGAAGTGCAAGCTTATAATGACAAAGCTACAATTAAACTTTTTCTACTGAGCTTTATACCCTCTAACTCAGCTGTTATCATTTCACTGCCTCCGCTCACATTGCATCATTTTTTATTTTATTTTTTGGCTGCAACAGGCTGTTATTTTCAGCAAGAAAGTTCTGATGAACCTGACCTCTGGTAAGAATTACAGGTTTCTGAAAATTAATGCATCACTAAGTGTACACAAAATCCTGTGTAGTCTAATAAGGAATATGGACAAATTAAGAATATAAATAACTAGCGAATAGTACCTGAATAAGTCTGGAGTCACAACATTTTTATATCAGCCATGTCTGCAGCACACTGACATCATATAGATTATCCCTTCGATATCAGCTTTTAAAATAAAACAGGAAGGCTAAAGCATGATTAGCTAACGGTGACATTAGGTATTCCAACCAGGTGTCCCTGTGACCTGTTTAGGCTTGCTGGTGGGTTTAGGTTATAAATTGTTTTTTATGAAATGTTCACCTATGACATAACCAAATAGCAATCTTCTGATCTTATAGTTTCTCTAACATTGATTAGCATGTGTCTTAAATTCTACAAGTGTGCTGGTGACATGGTGGATATTAAGATGGCACGGTTGCACAAAGATCATGATAAATTATCAAGCCGATTCTTGTTTGTTGCCTAAACTCAACCCATGTGTGACTCAGGATGCTAACAACAGTGTCTGGTGTCAAAGTACTGCACATTGTTTCCACCGTCATCCAACTATGAGTTTCATGTGAAGCTAAAACACCGAACCGCCATCATTTAAAAACACTGTCTCTATGCATTATTTGGTCAGCAGGAATGTTCCACTGAAAACATTCTTGGCTAAACAAATGTAATGTAATGTGATTTCCAGCTGACAAGAGTGTCATATATTATATTGTTGATGGCTTTGCACTTTGAGGTATGATATCCCTGCAGTTTTCTGACTTTTCTGTTATCTCAAGCTGTGGGAGTGACTTAACTTTATTATTCAAAATCTTGACACCGTGCACAGGCAGGATTAAGCCAAAGCAAAGCCACGGTATGATTTCCCAGTCTCCAACTTAAGCTTAGTTTAATCTGCAGTGCACAAAAGGCTGTGGTATTCCTTCCTGAAATCCTTCACTTAAATGAGTGTGTGTGTGTGTGTGTGTGTGTGCATGTTTAACATATTAACTGGTAATGTGTGTGAAAGCACACACATTACCAGTTAATATTGATGGAAAACATTACTTGGAGTGATGTAAGGTTTTCTTGCTCTTGTTGAGCTTGTTGCAGCCTCTGTACACTCGTGGCGTGAGAGCAGCACATTGTGTGCAGCCTCCACGTGCAGCTCTTGTATGTGCCAGTGTTTGTTGGGGGGATAAATAATTTAATACCACTTGGATAGTGTTGGCTGCCATTGCAGTGGAGACGTGTTAGCATATTAAAGGTTGACGTCCTCCTTGAGAAACAATAGGTGCTTTAGAAATATAATCCTAATAATGGAAGCATTTTGAGCACAGAAAGACCCAGATTTTTTTTGTTTAAATCGCAATCTGTCCCGGTTAGTGTGGGAGGAAATGCATAACTGTAAGAATGTAAAGAGATTTTCCAGTGCAGATGTTATATTTTGAAATTGTTAGGTCCACTTTTGATCTTAAGATTATATTTCATTATTAAAATGACAAAAATAAGAGTTTCTTACACTTTATTTTTCCAGCCATATGTTACATACTTATTTGATGAATCTATGGACAACATGCAGCATCTGTTTTCATTAACAAGGCAGAAATTACTGTCCTTTACACTGGGAGGCTGAAAGTATGGTTGACATGGTTTGGTGTGTAGCATGTTTGACTTGTATATGGGAGACCAAAATTTGCACGCCATCCTAATAATATAATTATAATAATATGTTTAGAAATGGTCCAAATATAAACCCAGTAGGACTAGTTATGTGCCAGTTTTGACGGCAGACCCATCTCCAGTCAAACTCATTAGCTTCAAACACAATATCTTTTGAGTATTAAATAATCTCATACTGTAAGAAAACAGATACAAAAACAGTTGCAATTAAGTAGCACACCCATAAATCACATTTTTTAGGTGCCCTAACGTAACCATTTATTTTCTACAATCAGTCTGTTCAGGAAAATAATTTAAATATTCACTATCTACTGGGGCTCTCTTTGAATGGGAACTTTGCTTGGTAGCGGCAAAGTCTATGATCCCTCCCAGCGGTGGAACAAGATGACCTACCTAAACAAAGGGAAACATCATAATATCTGCATGTGATCTACCACAATTAAATCTCCCTGATAACAGCCTGATTAGGTACCCTCTCTTTACATCATGTATTGTGCGGAGGACCAAGGGCTGTTCCTGTGTCACATTAAAAAGCATTCAGCTGTCAAAAACAGGGTGACCGTGATTGTTTACCAGAAGTACATGTGCAAAACAAGACAGCAATCATTTCTGGCATTAGTCCATGAATCAATACACTCTAATCTCTGAAAGAGTGTCATGAAACAGAACGGACAGCCACAACGAGCTGCAAGAAAAGCTACAGGCGAGAGGCTGCACACCTCCAACTGGTTCCACTGTGTTCAGCTGTTGCGTGGAAAACAGCTCACACTGTGTGCGTGCAAATTGTGAAATCTGATCACATTTGAAATTGTTTTTTGACTGACCTCTGTGTTTAAACAGTATACTGTATGCTTGTTTAGTTGCACTGTAAACAAATGCTTTTCTTCTTTTGTATTTTTGCCCAAACAGCAGATGAGGAGAGCAGGATGTCAGAACAGGAACAGCACAGAGAATCTCCTTCTGAAACGCTCCAAGTGTAATTTGAAATCGTGCAAAGAACGGAACAAACCTCGTCTGAGACGTGACAACACAGACATGCAGCCAGTGTGCTCTCGGGGTAAGCGGTTGCTGTAACCATACGTGCCACCACATTCACCAGGACGAAGATGTTTGGGATTCTAACATAAGAAAAAACTTTGCTGCACAACAGGCAAATTAATGACTAAATTTTATAGGAAAAAAGGCTGCATAAGTCCTTCTTATCACTAATAAACATTAAGCAAAACAGTTGCAGCTTGGCGTCAGTAATGCATTTTCATCTCTAGTATCTCGTTGAATAAATTTGTGTCCAGTGGAATATTTATTTCGGCAACCGTGCTTAATTATTATGTTAAAAGAACTGCTGCAGAAATCAGTCTTGGTCAGAAGTGTTAATTATCTCTATTCACTCTTGAACCCTGATGCTACATGCATGAAATAAAAGGAAGCCATGCATGTCAAAAGGTCAAAAGAATCTTGTGGTGAGGTGATGAGATGTGATGCTAGCAACACACATGATAACATGCAACGCCATGTCCATATGGTGCTGAGGGCCGGGGCTGTGACACAAGCACACACCCGGGGTCAGGTCTCGGTTTGAGTGAATGTAATTGGCGGCAAGAGCCAGAAGGCAGACAGCCCATGGTGTTAATCTTCAGAGGGCTTAGATCTGCTCTGTGGCTCCCTATTAAGTTCACTGTCTGTGCACCCCTTTGCAGTAAAATGAATATCTCAGCCCCAACAATTGTAGTAAAAAAAAAGTTAATGATAGATTTATCAATTTAACTTGGTATTAAAAAAAATACATCTTCCTGCAGGCATTGTAAGACAGGGATAGATTTTTTTCCCTTGTCCATTTTGCTGCTTGTGTTTCTTTACCATGATGTTTTCCACCAACACATTACAGCCTGATGAGCATTTGTTATCCCACTGTTCTTGGGAATATGTAAGTGAATTTATGCATTTAGTTTGGACCTGCCGAAGGGAAGCAGGTTTCCAAAAGGCAAAATCTGTTTTCAACACCATTTTTCTTGTGTTTACAAAGAAGTAATTAAAGGCAACTTTTGATTCAAGGGCAGTGGATATTACAATGAATCCCCGTGAGCTCAGTGCTCATCCAAAAAAGTATTTTTACATACACAAAACCACCCACAGACACAATCACCGAGAGCTGCCCCAGAAATGCAAGCGAAGAATGAAGAAATTCTCTTTGTAGTTGCAAAACAAAATATCCCTGAGCTTTGAATGTCACCCTGCATTATTCTTGAAGCCATTCTCCGGCTCCTACAGTATTCCTTCTACCTTTCACGTAGAAGATGCCTCTCAATCACGGTTTGTCAATTGTCCTTGTCTGTTGGCTTTCATTTACATCCAGCTGTAAACTGGTAGTGCAGAAAAAAAGGAAAACAAATGTTTGTTGAAACCCAAGAAAACTGTTTTTCTGTGGACTCCCATAAAAAACACACATTGGCCTGAACAAACAGCTGTTCCTGGGATCTTCTCTCCTTTGGACACATGAGGCATAATTAATCACCAGGGGAGAGAGACTCATTAATTGCTGTGTGCTGATAAATTGTCCCTGGTGAAAAACGTTAAGCTTAACATGCAAATTTGTGTCAGAGGATCCATTCAGCGACACAGCCCAGGCAGGGACTTATTGTAAAATGACACATGCAGGAAGATAACAAGACACTTGTCAGGGGCCTACTGTAAAACTGTTGTTTCTATTTTGGGCTCACAAGAAGTGGAAAGTGTGAGATGTTTCAACTTGAATTTGACGAATGCTGAAAGACAGTTGAAGTGTGGAAAGAGAGTTCTTTGGTGTGATGTAGCGGACTGTTTATCATTTCATTTGATTTGTCCTTGGGTTTTCTGGGTTTTTTCTGTATGAAACAAGCTGCTAAACAGAAGATGACAGAAGATAAGCGAACAGGAGAGGAGAGGAGAGGAGAGGAGAGGAGCTATTTGAGCACAGTGACCCGATGGCAGGAAAGGTCACTGACTCAGCAGCACAGAAGACCATCAATGGAGGCAGACTTTAATCACCTCCAACCGCTTCAGCGGCTCCTGTGTAAGATGGAGCGAGAGAAGCATTACCAAGGTCATAAAATCTGTCTCTGTTGAGGACATATAGAATGAGATGAGCGACTCTCCTCGGAGATGAAATCACGCCATCTTTGCTCTCAATTTGAGTCGTCTTTCTCAACAAATTTGAGAGGGTGATGAAGAGACAATAGCTGAACAGATGGAGCACTAAGACACTTCACCAGTGATAAGGAGGAAGTGTACACATGGCTGACTTGAGAGCGCCATTCTTCTGCCTGAACTGAAGTTACACTGGTGGTTCGTTGCTATGGTAAATAAAAAGAAACAACAGCTTGAAATACTGTATGCAATTTATTCTCTCTGGCAGACAGCAAACATAATGGGTCTCATTCAAGAAACTTTTTGTATTCTTATCATAATCCTCTGTTTGTTTTTCTTTTTTTGTTGTTGTTGAGGGTTGTTTGCACTTAAATTCAGTTGAATAATTTCCATCCATCAGTTTGACCATCAGTGCAGAACTGCTGACGCTCTGACACAGAACAACTTCCTCTTCTGCTCCATTTGTTAGAAATTTTTAGCCACAAAAACGTTACCAAAAAGTTCATCCAGCCATTATCTTTACTGCATATCTGGATCGTGGGGAGGGGAGGGGTGTCTATGCCAGTTAACACAGAGAGACAGGCAACCATTCATACTCACATTCAGACCTACAGCCAATTTAGAATCATTCGTTAAAGTGGATTGTGGGAGAAGACTGGAGTACGGCACGAACCCACGAAGGCCCGAGGAGAACATGCAAACTTCCCATAGAATTCACCTTGAAGATCTCCTTGTTGCTTTTTCTGCCTTTTTACTAAATAGTGAAAAAACAAAACTTTCCAAGGAGAAATAAAGTAATATATTTAGCAGCATCAATAAGGAAATGTTTAATCTTACAGCTGTCAGCAAATGGACTGGTTCTTTCTACTCGAGCACTCAAAGCACTTCATACATGCATTCATACAAGCACTTTTTAACACTAAGTCATTTCTATCTAGCATTCACACTCCAGTGAATGAAGGGAGCAACTGAGGGTTCGCTGTCTTGCCCAAGGATACGTTGGCATTCAACAAGTGATCGAACCACCAACCTTCTGACTGGCCTGCTCTACTTTGTGAGCCACAGCCACCTCCAATTTGGCAGAAAAGTTTTATATGGTGGTAGAAGTGCAAAGAAAATAACTTAAGATATGTAGAAGCACTTTGCCCTGTTCTTCAAAATGAAATTCAAAGTGAACAATCATCAGTTTGACACACCATTACTTATTATTGATCTCTGGCTCTCTTCCACAGCATGTCATTTGCCCTGTCTCTCTCTCCTCAGCAGCCGCTCATGGCAGATGACCTGAGCCTGGTTCTGCTGGAGGTTTCATCCTGTTAAAAGGGAGTTTTTCCTTTCCACTGTCGCCAAGTGCTTGCTCATAGGGGGTCATTTTGATTGTTGGGTTTACTCTGTAATTATTGTAGGGTCTTTACCTTACAATAAAAAGCACCTTGAGGCGACTGTTTGTTGTGATTTGGCGCTGTATAGATAAAATTGAGAAAATTGAGATTGAGACTGGAGGCCAGAGTGCGAAAGGTGCAATCTAAAAATAGCAGCTGAGTTCAAAACAGTCCTGATGTGGATGAGAAGATGGACCTGAAGGAAACATGAGCCAAATTTGAATCAGGTATGGTTTATGCGAACCTTTATGACTGCACCTGATATAGGTCACTGCGATAATATAGGCCAACTATACAGAATGAAACTCTCAGTCCCTTCACAGCCATTATGATAAAATTACAGTGAACATATTAGAACGTATTGTTTTAGTCAGTGATTTCAGGTGAAATGAGCACATTCTTTACATGAGGTTCATTTTCTCTATTAATGACAATGAAAGCATGAGACCACTGCGTAATAAATAGCATCGATAAACAGCCTCGAACATTATTTTTTAATATAGCAATAGACATAATAAATTTTGTAAACCTTATTAATACTGGTTATAATGCCACATCAGTCAATATAACGGTGACAAGTAACATGAAAGGCTGTTGAAGCTGCTATATTGTAATTAACTCGTGTCTGTCGCCTGACCTTACTCCCACCACATACAGCTGATATTGCAGAGAGATGGCAGAGGAGGAAATCCAGTCAAATTAATGACAAAGGAGGCTGAATAAGAAACAAGAAAATTAAGGGAAGTGAGTGGGGTTCAGAGCCTGTGTCCTCGTGCATTTAAATGCTATTTGGGCCAATACAATGTGGCATTTCTTATTCTCATGATATAGGAAATGAACAGCATGGCCAGTCATACTTCAGGAAATCTTATGGACAATAGATCAGACACAAGAAACAACTCTTTTAAGCAGCGGAAGGTAAAAACCTGCCATTATAAGTAAAAATATAGCATTTAAAATTTTAATCAAAGATATTTTTAATCAATATTTTTATAATGGTGAGCCAGATGATGCCAAACTTTGACAGGTGCTGGAGAGAATTTTTTTTTATGGAGCTCTGTTCACAACTTTACTGTTTTTTTTAATTCCCTCCACTCCTGCAGACAGTTTCAATCACAACAGACAGCTGTTTTCAGCTTAAAAAGATTTTTCTCCCCGAAGCTGGGAGAAACATCAGCTTCTTGGAGAAACATCAAAACAGAGATTTGAATCTTTGAGTCTGCTGAAAGTAATTAGGCCCAATTTATGTTGCTTGTACTAGAAAGTTTCTCACTTGGTGTGGTGTATTGGTCCTTACAATTCTTAACTGAGGAAGTACTCGTCGATATCTCTGCACCCACTGGTCAGGGGTTGATTGCGAAAGTGTGTTTTTTTTTTTGTTTTTTTACTCCACTACATTTATCAGATTATTACAACACAAACTGAGCTAGCTAACAATTCAGCTCAGCAGAAAGAAATGCCATTACTGTTTATATCTTGTCACACTATAGCGAGTACAAACCTCTCATCGCGGGTGGACAGTGTTTTTCTGCACAGCTGCCTGGCTGGAGAGTGCAGACAGTAGAAATACAAATGTTTCTACATGAAACTGCTTGCAACAAGATTTTTGAATTTATTACTGAATTGAATTTATTATTTTACTAGAGAATGCAAATATTTCTACTGCAGATATAAATATCGATGGATAAATATCACTGCAGGACAGAGGAAACTGTATTTCTCTGATATTTACCTATCAATGCATCAGAAATTTTGTCTAATAATAATTTATATTATTCTGAAAGCAGACATTTGATTTATTGACATCCTTAACTTTTAGTGCAATACTTTTTCAGTACTTTTAGCTACAGGAAAGCATATTTACACACTACAGCATTGCTCCTTTAACTTGAGCAACATTTGAGCACTTCCTCCACCAGTGAATAAATGTAGTGGAGTAAAAAGTCCAGTGTTTCCTACTGAAATGTGGGTGAGTAGATATGTTACATAACTTAAAATGGAAGCACTCATGCAGCCTACAAGTTGTACTCTAGATTATACACTACTACATGTACTTAAATACATTCTTTCACTAGGACCTACAAATACTCGTCTTTCAGACATTTTTCAGATTAAAAAATAAATAAAACAGCAACGTCCGGACAGTTTGCATGGCGGCACTCTAAATATTCTCTTATATTTGGTGTGACGGGCTGTGCTATTCTATTTCAGGTGTCACAGGATTCCTCAGAGTTCTGGTGTGAAAATACTTTTAATGCCCTGCGTCCTGTTGACGTCATGCTGATGTATGTGATACTGTACGCTATCTTTTCTAATCACTCCCTGCAGTAGCACTGACTAAGCCGGTTTTTAAAACACCCACCATCCTGGACTGGAGCCAGTTGGGTTTCCTTCAAACTCCGTGGTACAGCATCACCATGGCTGTTGGCTCCCTGGCAGCAGATATGACATTGACACCACAGTGAGAGGCTAAAGTCCACCATCAACAGAGCTGTTTGTCACTGGATAGCCAGAGATGCTCTGTTTAGACTGCTCAACAATGAGTGTGTATGCTTTTAGTTTTCTGCGTAGAGCAAACAATAGAGTACACATTTAAAAGTCAGAAAACAGAAAACTGTGTATTTACCATCCAGCCTATAGTGTGATGTGTAAACCTTCCAGCTTGCCCAGCACAACACTGCTACACTGGCATCCTTCGGTGTACCATCCACAGATTTGTGGTTCCACTGAGATGCAGATGAATTATTAATCAGCCTTTCAATAACAAAATGGGCTTTTAATTGTAGAGAGCCCTGTTCGACAATGACAGCTGAAACACAGGCCTTGATGCAAACTGGCTATCGATCATCCCCCGTGGACTCATCTTCAGCTTCACAGGAGAACAGAGCTCGTTTCCGTCCACACAAAAAAAAATTCAGCAGGCAGCTCCTGCTCCCTCCAGAGGACAGGGCCCCGCAGAAACGTGTATTTCACAAAAACTGCAATATTTAACAGTAAGAATGATGAAACTGTGGGATAGTTTGAGATTTTGCTGCTAGTGTGTAGTTTTATTTCCACTCATTAAAAGTAAAAAAAAAAAAAGCCATTCCAGTACA
>VOQJ01046677.1:65998-79198 GCA_015052665.1 Apistogramma diplotaenia | reverse complement strand
TGGATGTATGTATGGATGGATGTATGGATGGATGGATGGATGGATGGATGTATGGATGTATGGATGTATGGATGGATGGATGTATGGATGGATGTATGGATGGATGGCTGGCTGGATGGAAGTACAGATGTTAAATGTTTTTCACATTGTGTTAGTGTGATTACTTGTTCTATTCTTTCTACCCTGATTCAATGGACCTCTCAGACTTGGTGCCACCAACATTGGTTGGGTTGCACCAAGGGTGCGGGAAGATTGTTATCATCCGGTGATCCATCAGAGTAAAAAAAGACATCTTCTATGCACAGGAAATGCATACATTCTACATGAACAGAATGGTTAAAAAGCCCAAGACAGCTGAGGATAAGTGGTTCTTTCTCTGCATGGAAAAATGAGGGAAAGTTAACAAGTATTGTTTGGTCCACAATCTGTCTTTGAGAGAGACAATGCCTCTTTGATTGTGGCCCCAAGATTCAAGTTCAATGCCAAGGAATCTGTAGTCTGTGGTATGGGGGGCCCCAACTGTCAGAGGTCAAATGAGTAGGAGGATACTTTGTGTGTGTGAGGTAAAAAGGGAAGTAGATGTGGTTCAAGGTTAGATAGAAAGAGTGCTCTCCCTCTGGGAAAAAACAATAAAATAAGGTTCTTAGAAATTAGAAATGTGGCCACATTTGTGGCAATCATTAGTTAATGTAACAAAAAAGCACTATTATTTAGTTAGTATTATTTGGACAGCTCTTTTTTCCAATATATCATGTTTTGGTCATTCTTCACATATACGGTTAGATATTTGGACAATGACCTCTGTACAGCCCCACAGTGGGTTTAAATCAAACAATCAATCGAATCATCTGAATAAAATGTAGACTTTGACCAGTAATTTCAGAAATTTAACTAAAGTATTCCATTAACAGACGTTTTTATACATAGTGCCCAATTTTCAGAGGCTCAAAAGTAATTTGAGAAGCTAAAATGTTTGTTTTCAATATAGTGGATGAACATTTTTTATTACTTTATTTGCTACTTGTTTATGGGTCTCTCTTCATCCTGTTTTGTGTTTCATAACTGAAAAACACGCTGTACTGGGTTGAGATCAGGTGACAGTCTTGGATATTGAATAATATCCCATTTCTTGAGGCATGTGTTGGGCCATTATCCACTGTAAACTACTGTTTGGTTAGTTTTTCAGCATTTGGCTGAATCTGAGCAGAGCATAGCCCTGTTCACTTCAAATCTACTACAATTAGCAGCCACATCATCAAACACTGGTGACATGTTCCATCACCTGCAAGTCCAACTGCACTTCAAACACAGCAAAGTTACAAAGAGGATTGCATTGTCCAAATACTGATGTATAACCTTATATTACAAAGTAGAGCATAATTCCACCTAATCTACTGTGTTTATTCTTGTTTTTTTAACCAATCAGACCATCAATGTAGTACACATTAATGGATACAAAGATATAGAATGTGATTTGTTTTTTATCAATATTGTGAGTTGTGTTGCACTCCCTGCTCTGATAAGATTGCATGGCAAGTTCCTTCTGGTCAGGTGCCTATGGCTCTCACCCACTGTTGCACTATTAGTTCAATCCAGAGCATAGAATAATAACTTTGTTAACAAAAAGAAAAGTGCCCCCAATAAAGTGTATGATTTAAAGCCATCTAATTATCATTTTGAGGCGTGGTTTATTGTAGTTTTGTGCCTTGGCTATATGCATAAATCTGGTTCATACACTAAAGGGTGCAGCACAATAATGACTCACTCATGGTTGTCTGCAGGATGTATGATCTGAGCATTAACTGAGACAGCAGCCGGCTGTCTGAGTCTGAGATTGTTGGCCTTATTCCCACTGAACTACGGTCTAGAAGATACACAAGAAAAGAATAAAAAGCTCAGTATTTGCAACCTTCAAAACCTAAGTATTTTTTTCATAAACAAATTACTATATATTTCATGTTATTTAGGCAGATGTACTCAAGGCAACTAATAATTTTAATGATACTTTAAACTTTGCGTGTATAAAAAGTAAAGATAAACCTCCAACCAGGCTATTTCATGGGCCATCTTTATTTCCAGATATTAGTGGAAAAAGAAGCAGAAGAAAAAAGATAAGCATGTATTATGGATGGTGCTTTTCCAACTGAGAGACGGCATTTTCTCTAAAGAGTCACACATGATAGACCGGGGATCTTATCACACTTACTTACTTTACAGATGAAGGTATGCGGGAGGCTGTGTACATTAAACCAGGTTTAATTATAGTGTCTGCATAACAGTATCACCATTCAGACTGGTCTATGGCAAAATTAGCTATTTTTTTCATCATGATGTCCCGTGTGAGAGGAAGAATTTGTGGCAGGAAACTGTCAGTGGACTAATAGAGTGCTGAGTATGAAAACAGGGTGAATTTTATTTTTCCCTTAAACATGAGTCCAAATAAGACTTGTTGCCACAAAGGAAGCTACAGTATATCCTCAGCACACCCACCGCTGATGTTACAGTTTTGCATACAAAGCTGACCGAGTCATGAGACCCCTTGGAGTGGCACCAATCCATCAGCTGAGAATGTCAAATATTTAAATTGCCAGTGTTTTTGTTTATTTTTCTGAGGTGTTTGCCACCCATGAGACAAACTGGCTGGGCTTACAGTTGTTAATCTTGCTGCCTTTCTCCTTGTCATTTCTTTAGCCTGAAGAATACCTATCCACGTGTTAGGGTTAGCGTCCACACTTGGACAAACTTTGTGGGACTTGTGGAGGAATGCTTCATTGCGCTGTCATCTGAAAGGGGAAATGTAAAACACATGAAAAGGCCGTAATTATTGTCTATAAGCTGTGGTGGTTGGGGAAGGTATACTTTGTGTCGGGAGCACTTTATAATCTACAATCTATATGAACTGAATGTTTCACTGGTTCAGTGTTTTACGACTATATTATAGGTAATAACACAAGTATAACATTTGAATATGCTGTCTTATCTGCGATATTATTATAATTTGTATAATTTGTATAATTTTATAATTAATTGTATAATTTCTGGAAATGTATCTCATTCTTTATGTAAAGAGTTACATTTAATAACACATTCAACACCCATCCATGTAAAGAATATATATTTATATTTATACATATCGCATTATAAATTACTTTCATGAAGTTACTGACCTAAGGGAGTAGATTTATAGCTTATTCCTTGTGCTGACATGTTAATTATACTGAAAGGAAAACAAAACTTGTGTTGGCACCAAATGTGGGGAGAGCCTGAGTGACGCCCAGCAGGAAAGTCAATTCACAGACTTCCAAGTCAACATTCATTCCTACTAAGAGACATGAGGCATGTCAGCAATAAAATCCATAAATCGGAACAATTTTTAAAAACTTATTGAATGGCAAAATATTTTATTTTAGGTAACTTGATTATGTGATATAAATCATTTTACGTGCTACATTTATTCTACCTTGAGCATGAGCGCAGATGTAATGAAAGATCTACGAATGACGGGGCGTTTAATACGACTTTTTTTTAACCAACACAGAAATTAAATGTGATTTCACAGAAGTGTTGTGGTCTGCAAAAGCACAGACCACCAAATGAAATTTAAAAAGGGATAAAACAGTACAGATATGATTAGAATGTAAAGCTGATCAACTGACAGCACTGTTGCAGCAAATATGAAGTTTAAGCAGCAGTAGTTTGTGATGTTTCTTATGTATTTATTAAATAGTACATGAAACATAACAAAACAAGGTTAATGATAACATTTTTTTTAAACAGACTATAAATGCCCAGACTCAGATTGGTATGACTCAGAAGCGACTGTAGCTGTCACTTTTTTTCCTTGCTCCCTGCCTGACGGACAGTTCGGCGCTTTTATGAATGAAGAATACGAGTTTCCTTCCTGCTTCTTTACCTGACGCACCCACACCGGGAATGCAAGACCCATTTATTCTGTCACAGCAGAGACTAAACATTGTCTGAAGATCATGTAAAGAAGAGCTTTATTTTTCCCACATGCTGCAATATGGATGACATGGAAGACAAAACAATGTACATGACATGTATATATGTACAGTACATGTATACCTGATGATGTTACTGTAGGAAACACGAATGACTTGCAGGTGCATCATGTTGCAAATAATAATGCAAGAAATGCAAGTATCATTCAACAGTAACCACATCTTTCTAAAATATGAGTTCGATGCTCATGTTTTCACTCAATAATCTAATCTAATCGTATCTGGAGAACAACAGAAACGTGACCATATCAGCCGTGCGACACTATTCCCTCTTGCTAAGTGGGGCTCATCACTCTTACATCACTTCCTGCAGCCTGCAGTGATGATACCACAATCTCACATGAGGATCCAGTGAACTAATGGAAGATGAGGGCTGGCTATCTATTAATGATGGGTAACCTGAGTGCAAAGTTCAGTTCACAGCTAAACTGTTGCGCAGGGTGTTTTTATAATGACACCAGTCTACGTAGTAGGAAGATACAAGGGTCATAAAAATGCTGAACTTTACTGCGAGATATTTCAGTAAAATAGTGGTGTTTTTTTATACTGGAATTTGATTTGATGGCTATGTACCAGATTTGAAATTACCAGAGAGGCCTGAAAATGTTCCGTATCTGCTGAAAGCTTTATATTTGTTGCAAATATTCAAATCTAAAGGATTTCCAAAGGATTTAGGGTAGATATCATTCATAGTTGGTATAAGATTACAAATTTGGGGTTAGTTTAGGGATCTGTGCAGATGATATTATTTGATCATCATGACAGGCAGGTTAGATGTACATATCAATAAGATCTGAGAGGCCCCTCAGATGAGAGAAGAGCAGATCAGCCCAGCCCAGAAGATCAAACCATAATCTGGGGATCAAAGAGACACATTCCTGGATAGCCGGACTTGTCTGCAGACGACTCATCTGCCTGTCAAGTTCATCCACCTGCAAAAATCCACCATGCTGTCTGAATCATCCCATAGTTTCATGCTACTGTTACTATTCTTAAACAACTGAACAAAGTCAACCACAGTATGATGGACTCGGTTATTACGCGCAACACATTGAGTTACACATAAAAGTTGGATGGTAATCACCTGCATCTGGGCCTCTGTCTTTATTTAAAAGGCCATTTTTTTAGCTTTTTAGTTTTGAGATATTTACCATCTTTAGTTGAGTTGGAGCTAAATATAACAACATCACACTTTGAAAGTTTGGACTGGGCAAGGGTGATTTCTGGCACCATGTATGCCATTACTGAGATTAGCTGCAGCATTGCTTCAAGTTAAAGACACAGACAGACTTGCGACCGGCTTTATTTCCTGTAGCTGTGGGTGTGCATGTGTTAAGGTTGTTTTTGAGTGAATGGCTTTGATTGTTCTGAACTTGTGGTCATACAATTTATTGTCAGATTTTGATCTTAATGTGATTTTTTTAAAATGAAGAGTCTATCTGGCAACTCTGTATATCATATCTGTGCTTAATAGGAAATGATTTCATGACTGCTCTGGCTGCTCACGTATTTTGGAGGCATTTGCTGGATGGTATTATGCCTTCCAGTATTTTTCAGAATAAGAGAAATAAAATGGAGCAATTAAATTAAAAAATAGAAACAAGACAAAACCTTTAATATATATGTGCCCCACATGTTGACTTATTGGGCTGCTTGAAATACATAGAACTAAATAGTACTCAGAATTTAAGCAGCACAGTAATAAAAACAAATGTGCAAAGACGTGCCTATTGACTGCCCACAGTGTCTGTTAGTCCCTATTTCGTTAAACTATAATCTCTAAATCAACATATTCATCTCCTGAACTGACAGCCAGAGTTAACCACTGTAATATATTTGCTTAGCTATAAATTAAATAGGGATGCTATCTGTGTTTGCACTAGCTATATTCACACCATGTATTTCCTTGTTTTTGTTTTTTTATTCCTTCTACGTTGCTGGAAAAAGAGGAGAAAAAGTACACGGTGCCCAAGCAGACCTTTATTTACATAAACAAACATGGATGATGAGCAAGTCATGTGTCTGCTTCACCGTACAGTCTCTCTGAGGAGATCATAAGAACGAAAGCTCTGACACTTGCAGTGGTTTCCAGTTTTTTAATGCAGCATCTACACGGATCTGGCTGCTGCATTATCCCCCAAAGCTGATCCCCCCCCCCCCCCCCACACACACACACACACACACACCGGGTTCATCGGCCATTTTTCTTGTATATGATAAGTAGGCCCCAGAGAGCAGGAAGCAGGCTCCAAGGGGGAAGTCAACATTAAAAACATTTTCAGGAACAGCAACCTGATACCTGTCTGCTACTGAAGTGGAGTGCACCTTTTCATTCATTCTTTCACCCGAGCAGCCGTCACCTGGGACTATGAAAGCTCCAAGGTTTTGCAACCTCTGATCTGAAAGCAGTCTCTGACGCTATTGTGGATTTTTTTTCTAATACCTTCTCATTTTTAACCTCCAAACATTATGATATGATTAATTCAACATGATTTCTCAAATTGAGTGTAATTACAGAGTAGAATATGAAAAAAATAAAGGTTTCATGTCGAGCTTTGTGTTATCTGGTTTGCACATCCAGCCTCATTCCTATTTCATCTTTTACACAAAGGGTTATTTTTCAGCAGACCTAAAACTACGAACGTGCTGTTTTCACAGCTGTTCTGGCACCATTATTTACAATATAACTGCTTCATTCTTATTTAGATATTTTAACATTTACTCATCTTATTTGTTCCCAGTGTCAACAGATCATGAAGATAACAGTTAACTCGCTGCTTTCATCTTTTCCAGGTAGTTGTGCATCAGTGTTGACCTATATGTCACTCTGGGGCTCATCAAGAAAATGATGTTTTGAGAGATGAGGGGAAATCACCTTGGTTCAACTACAGATCCTAAAACTTCAAGGAATAAACCAAAAGCTAGCGAGAAAAGAACCATAATCTGATGAATTACCCTCATTTCTTGAAACAGATGACATACTAAATCACACTTTCCAATAACATTTACACTTTTAAATGAGCTTTCTGCTATAAATCTCTTATGTAATCTTCAGCAGGGTGTTTATAATGTGGCATCAGTCCTTTCCTCGTCAGCCTACTTTTCCCGTTCATCAAATCTGGAATCGGGCTCATTTGTTTAAAAACGCTCAGCCTGATGAATCCCTCTGAGCTATGGGTGCAAAAAGTGGCTGGATTCTACAATTAAGAGCAGAGGAGAAAATAGTGATTGTCAAACTGGGGTGCGGGGTCATGATAGGTGGGCCTGAACCATCTGGGGGAAAAATCATGCAGAACAAATGTTGAACATCAGATTAGTGTGTGGTAACCACTGGTTTAAATCAACTAAAATCTAATATAGGTTACAGATCTCTCAAGGTTGGAGCGATAGCTTGAATGAACAGCTACGTGCTATTTAAGTGTGCAAAGCGTGAGGAATTGGGACAAGACTGTTTCGGTGACATATCGGTGCCCTCAACCTTCAGCTAACTAGGTTCTTCAAACACTTGCTGCGATGACTAAGAAAGAGCGGCACAGTTAGTGTTTCACTTGTCACAGGTTTGTTTCTATAGCTTGACAGAAACTGCCAAACACCTTTTTGTGTTGTAATCTCAGTGACACTTTAGACTTAGCTGAAACATTCGGTTGGTTTTGTTTGGGAGTTCATGAAAAATGCGGCCGTGCCACTGGGTGTTCAAATTGAAATGGCGAAGTGGCCTGATCTGTCAACTGGCATCTTTCACCGAGTGGTGAGCTACTCCACAATGTGGCCAAAATATACATACAAACTCAAACCCGCAGAGGCCTGCAAAGTACACGTTGTTGTGCTCTACAAACAAACCTCTTCCTACACCTCACTTCACCCGGTGCTGTTTAGGATGTTATGTAACTGTATATGGACACATGCGTGTCTTTGTTTTCTGTGATGCTCAGACTTTTCTTTCTCTGTTTGTCCAGCTGAAACAAATGAACAGTTTTGCATTGTGCTTAATTATAAATGAATTACAATGACATTATATACTGTATTTGGTTTGCCTGCTTTCACTCGAATACACGTTAACTGGTCAGACAACTGAAAAAATAGCAATTGGTCCTTTAAGTATTCCTCTCCTCTTCAGGGTTAGGGTTAGGGTTAGGGTTAGGGTTAGGTTCAGAAACTTGAAGTGTGTGTGGTCCAGTCTCCTTGTGTTTACAGTCTCTGGTTTGAGTGGAGGATGGCGGTGAAGAGTGTGCAGCATGGTGTTGGTTGAATGCCAGTGTCACCGGCCAGAATCTGTGGCCACAGACAAGGATTTGTGCCAGCCTCGTCCATATTGCACCCTAGGTGGCCAAATTGTATTCACACCATCCAATCACGTAGAGAGACGCACAGAAAGCTGTCAGCATGTTTTGCAACAGCAGCATTTCTGTGTCATCAAGTGCAAAGACTCAAAGAACACGGTGTCTTTACCATGCAGTCACATAAAAGTGAGACACATCCCACCTCAGAGACGTACAGTACATCAGGAGACGGGGCTCAAGAGCTTCTGGCGAGGGCTCCTTGTTTGTGTCCAGAGCCAGGGCAGTGCTGTTTTCATGTACTGCAGCATGAGGGCGAGGCAGCACGTTACCTGGCAACACCACTCGCGGGTCCTTTCAAGCAGTAAACCTGTTGAAATCTTCAACTGCTTGTTTGTGTGTAGAGAGTGCAAACACCCCACCCCAAAACTAACTGCACTGGTGTTGGTCTGCATGAGGATGTGGTGCTCAAATAATCCCTGATAACTGCTGGAGTTCCTGTAAGTCCCACGTGTGCACCTAGGGCATTTTATATTTAAAAGAGCAAAGCAGGCTGGGTGTATGTCCTGCAGCAGCAGCAGCAGCAGTATATACAGTACATATATATGTATATTATTTTACCAGACACAACACCTGTGTTTGAACAGTGTGAGAATACGACCTGTCAATCAGAAGAGCATTTGTCTGGATACCTCTGTTCACTCAAAGGTCGATGGCATATACTCATATATGACAGCAAAACAAAAAACAGGGCATATCATGTATGTAAAAAAGGCTTAGTTTACAGAACAGGGAACTGTCCTCTCTCTAGCAGTTATTCAAATGTCTTACAGTGGCAAACTGATGTGACAGGAATCATAAACAGAAGCATTTCGTTTTGAAAGGTTGCACTGCGGTCTAATGTGCTTCTGCCCAGCTACAACACATCACAGGAAAATTCACCGTGTTAGGTTTGAATCGTTGTAAATTAAAATGATATATAAAGTGACAGAAACATTAAACTCAATTAATTGTTAGCCAAACCTTTTGGTTTGTTTTGTTTTTTTGCAGCTCCCAAACTGTGGTGCATTTTGCTGTAAAACCAACCGAGCTACAATGTGCCAGTTCGAGTTTGCTCTGTTTCGTAACTCGTCGTCTCCGGTGTGTTTAATAAGTCAAGTCACCTGGGAAAGACACAGGTTTTGCCACCTCCATAAAATTGGTAGGGGATTTTGGCTGTTTTTCCAAGCCTTCCTGGCCAGTTCAATACATTGGGGAAACCTAAGCCACTATTACCAGCACTTTTACACATTTCGCCTCGCAAGTGTTGTGGGCTGAATTCAATTGCAACATTATATCTTCAACTCGAGGCTTAGCTTTTATAATGGGAGCCCATTGCTGGCATTTTCAGAGTCCTCAATCAGAGTAATAAATTGGGTCTGATGGTTAATTTTAGCTGAAATCCAATCCCTGACAATAAGTTACAAGCCTTGCGGGACCTTTTAGTCAAACTGCGTCTGGCACTGCCACAGTTGAAAAGAGCCTTTTAAATAAACGTCTTTCCCAAAAGTTGCGTATTTTCAAAGCGCCTCTCTCCAGATACAGGGGTCACACAAATAAAGTGAAGTTTACCGTGTCCAACGCCTATGTTGATTTGTGCCTTTGAGGGGGGGGTCAAGTCTTCCCCAGTCTGAAAAATCTCTACGCCCCCACTGCACTACTCTTAATGAATTTTATCATAGTGCAGCTCTTGAAGGTCACTCTGTCTGTGCTGGCCACCTCCTCCTCAGGAGTGTCTAGCATAGTGTGATTTCACTGTATGGCTCTCAGTCAGTGCATTAGCAGTGACGTGATCATGATTAATGCTAATCATGCTGGATTTACTGTGTGTTTATTTTATGGCGCAGTTGGCAGAGTCGAGCTTGGCCCATCTACGAGCGCTCCTGCTGAAAGCATGAGGAGGTGGATTGGGAGGGAGGGAGGGGAGGGGGGGGGTGGATTTGGATGATGTTTGCCTTGATATTCAGCTCGTAATGCTGGCTCGTCTAAAGGCCTTATGGCTGAACAGAGGTTGCGTTGTCAGTCATGAGTGATTGCAATTATTTCTTTCTTGCTTGAAACTCTGATTTCTGCAGCAAAGCTGTCTCCTCTGATAAGGAGAGATGATTAGATCTCACATGCTTTAACAATTTCACTACTGCTGAGTGCAAGCTAGCATGTGCAGTGCACTGCGCATTGCAACATGCTGAAATCGACTTGTTGAGCCACATAGTTGCTTCAAAATCCACAGCATTGTCTCTGACTTCTTGGCAGCGTGCTGCACGGAGGGCTTCAGTGGTCCGAAAGACAGTGCAACACTGCCACCATGTTGGCCACATGCACTACAGTGTCACAACATGCATATTGAAATGTAAGGAGACAAAAACTCATAATGGTCTGCTTGATTATACAGTTTTGGATCATTTTAACTCTAAGATTTAAGGAGAGGAGCGATGCCTTGTAAACCAGGTGAAAATCCAACATTTCTAGAGATCTGACACGAGGCTGATGTTGAGAAAAACAGGTCCGTACTGTCCAGGAGGCTGAGGTCTTCGTGTCACGCAGCCTGTGTTTCGTTTCAGCAGTTTCACTTTAACATACTCTCCAATATTTGCTCCAGCCCTGCCCTTAAAAAACACAGAATAACAGAAAAGGCTCAGATAAAATCCCAGTGTGTATTGTATCTGCCTTGTTTACACTGACGGATTCACTTACCACTTGTGTTAAATGCAGCCCCCTGTGTTATTCTACCGAGCAAGAAAGAAAACAATTACTGAAAATGAGGCTGAGTTGAGAGGAGGCCTGTGTGTAAAATAACAAAGACGTGCAACTGTTTGGATCTGATAAGCCCCGTCGAGTGTTTCCTCTAATGCCTCTGAAAATAAACAGCCAGGCTGATGAGTTGAATGGAGGCTTGGTTTGGGTCCTGACCGCTGCTGCAGCCCAGGAGCTTGTTTTAGGGGCTGGACCAGGCGGGATCGGTATAAGGGCCCCCATCAGCGGCACAGGCGCCAAGTGAGTTAAACGGGTTAGTGTGTGTGGCCATTTGAACCTGCTGTGACACACACACGCGGTCACAGAAATGGAAGGCAGGTGAGGCACACACACACACAGAAATACAGCCTGGCGCACACTCCTGTAGCATCTTTTCATTTGTTATCAAGTTCCTTTCACTATTACTTGGTCTGATGGCTGTATTCTCTAATTAATTTTTCCTTATTAATTGATTTAATTATTCATTAATAAGGCACAGGTGCTGTATTTTTTTTAATTCGATGGCATCCCTTGGTAATGTTGAGAAACCTAAAAAACATGGCAGCATATCATTAAGATTATCAGCTCATCAGGGCAAGTAATGTGAACAAGACACGGAGAATGTGGGAATTTCACCGTCAGGCAGGTGGAGACAGGACAAGCCTGCCTGCACACAGTCTGCAACATAAACTCATTCATAAAAAAAACCACAGAAAACAAAACATGCATTATCTTGCAGGTAGGCTGAGTCTCCTCACCTGTTCTAATCATTTTATTTTTGATAGTTCTTTCATTTTTTTTTTTTAGTTTTCAATGAAGGTTTAGCAAAGATTTCATAGCATGGAGGAATCGTTATAAGCTGTATGAATGCATAAAATATAATCTATACACAGCTTCACAGCCACGGTAGCTTATATGAACAAAGAAATGAGGACACTGCAGATGTCTGGGTCAAAGCCAAGAGACACAACGTCCCAGATCTGTCAGTTTAAAGCACAATATACTAGAACAAGATAGTTCCATGATTATGCATAATCCCTTTGTCAGTATGAACAATAACATAAGATCATGTAGTCCTGTATGTACGGGTCATATATTTTATGTTTTAGTATTAGGTAATACTCGGGGAAAATATCACGACAACATCACTTCAAGGCAAAACTTTATATCTTTTGTTTAGCAGCTCAGTTTTTGTAAATCCAGCAGCCAAACTATAATGTTCAGCACCAGCTGACATGAAGGGAAGTATGATATTCAGTCAATGCTTCCAGCAACACACTTTTTAGGAACTTAGGAGCCTTGGTTTGGCTCTCATTGCTCATTTGAGTTCATGGGCTTAAACAGAGACACTTAATCACAAGTGCTCAGTGGAGTTTTTCCCGGACTGTACAGGACTTTGCCAAGACCTCAGGCAGCCACATCGCTGCACTGGAGCAAAAATATCCCCCTCAGATTACTGCATGACTCACAAGAACAACTACCTCGAGAGAAATATGATACACATATCATTTAGATTTTAGCATAACACTACATGTATGCCAGATTTTAGTCAAGCATAAGTCACCGTGTGACAAGTGTTAAGAACAACACAATCAGGGACATGAGTTCCACGTAGAATACATGAACACAATTAAGAGTCAAACCTGTGAACTGCTTGGTACAAAACGTGGGTGACTACAAAAAAAAAAAATATTGATTATCATTAATAGTTCACTTAGATACAAGAGTTTCACCTGCCACAGTTTTCATTCAGCGTGTGAGTGGGCGTGGCCTTTATTTCGCTCACTTTTTCTGCTGTACAATGTGCTTGGAAATATATATTTTAAAAAAAGAAAGATTATCTGAGGTCTCTCATCAGAGTTACTGGTATAAATGCTGCTGTTCAACCTAAAAAGCTCATTTACTGCCGCTACATTAAAGCACAAAAATTAGGGCAATTAAACTGCTACACTTTATGCTGTGTTCAGATTTACTTATTTTTTACAACAAAAACACAAGGACAAGCTGATAAGCACTCACCAAGCCCATTTTCTTATGAGCCAATTAATGCTCACAACAAATTTCGGGTGGTCCTTTTTTTTTTTTTTTTTGTTCTGACATGTTCTCCTTTGTTTTTTTCAGGGTGGGCA
>VOQJ01046677.1:54885-65978 GCA_015052665.1 Apistogramma diplotaenia | reverse complement strand
TTTATTTTGGTTTTTCTTTTTTTTTTTTTTTATTGTTCTGACATGTTCTCCGTTGCTGTTTACAGGGTGGGCAAGGCTGTCTGCCCACACCATATAAAACAGCTTAACACACCTGGAAAATAAAATGCTGCTGGCAAAGATTTGTCTTCCCAGGCAAGGAGGGGGAAAAAAAATCTGTCACCTCTGCTAACGGCTAATTGGCTGTTAACGCTGTTTTAATAAACTTAAGCTCCAGTGGTCACTGATGTGCAAATGAACAGCAACAATGGAAAGAGATGTTGTTTGATTACTTCACTGTGATCAGCTCTGTGCATATCTGTTTGTGGTTTATAATTCACTTTACTGCAACGGTTATAATATTTTAGTAATAAAATATTTAATTTCACAGTGAGAGCAAAGTGAAAAATAAAGCAGCTTAAATTTGAAATCTTATCAAAATGATCAACATTAAAAAATAATCTCCCTTCACTTAGAATTTTTTGTGTCAACAAATGCGCGACTCTCCCAGTGTAAACACGCGAGGTACAGTATCAGATGGAGCTGTGTAACAGCTGCTAAGCCTGCACAAAAAACAGCTCTCCTGAGTGCTGCTGAGCACAGTGCTGAGGTGTTTCCTCCACTGTAAATGCTGTACGTGCATCTATTCTATCTGCGGGCTTTCCCCAAAAATATTTAATGCTATGTGTTTAAAAAAAGAAATGAAATGCATCACAGCTAAATACTACTACCAAAAAACATCCTCTTTTTTTCCATGATTTATTTTTGGACAATTACACATACAAGGTAGTGAAGGTATTTCACTCTGAGGATGTCTGTCTGCATTGGTGGCAGAACAAGTTCTAGAAGGAAAGGTTATGTCCCGTTTACTGACACCTTTATAGGAAGCTGTCCAACAGACTGCCTTCTTTGTTTTCACTGAGGCGTCAAACAAAGTCGTCCGACCACTGCGTGTCTGCAATTTATGGTTTCACCCTCTCAAATATTACACGATTATTACTAGTCAAGCCATTTTTTTTCTGAAATTCAAACTAACTCTCACAAACACTGTGCACTTTGTTTAAACATCCAAAAGTTGCAGAATGATTGTAGCGTTGCTTCGGTAAAATTGTGCAAATATGTGCAGAGAATGAAAATGTCGTGCGCTGTGCTGAGCAGGCAGGTTTCTTTCAGGTGAGCCGGAGTGTGAATGTCACTCTGAAAAGATGAACAGCTCTCTGAGCTGACTTGTCAAATAAAGAGTCTCATTTAGAGCAGAGACACTAAATGACCCACGTCATATGATATTTAGAAAAGTCGTTTGTGTTGTGTAACGGGGAAATTCTTTTTTCCAAAGTTATTTTTAGTCACCGTGAATCTAAATTTACCCTCAAGTTACAAATAGCAACATTACAGACGTGTGTGTGTGTACTGTAAAGGATTTCTAACAAAGGGGGCATGTGTGTGTGTGTGTGTGTGTGTGTGTGTGTGTGTGTGTGTGTGTGTGGTTTTTTAAATAGTGTAAACGCTGGAGCAACTTGAATAAAGCTCACTGAGACAAAGCCTCTGTTAAGCAATACAAAATGCAGGTGACCGGCTCATATCCAAGTCATGTGGCTGGCTGTCAGGCTACAGCTTGAGGCCTGGCTGATTGTTAACACCCCACAGTGAGACCTGTTGCCCCGGGCAATTAGTCATCCTGACAAGCATGGCATATGTGCCACCCTCTCTGGTCATGACACACTTGTTTCCACCTTCTCCCCAGCTTTACACACTAGCTCCAGCTCTGATAAATTCATAACGTATAGTGGCAAGAGTGACCACAAGGCCAATGAACCAAAACAAGCACCTATCAATTACTGATGAAAGAAGTCTTTTACCTCTTTTTTTTTTGTTTTTTTTCGACAGCACTTTCAGAGTTGGGAAAGGGCGGGACATCTGTTAGGGAAATGTGCTTGAAAACACAGCTAGCTCCTAACAAGTCATAAGACAGTGGGCTGAGGCTGGCCTCACTGCTCTGCTGAGGCTGATGAATAAATAATAGTGACTGAATAATGGGAAATAATGCGCTGTGCTTCAAAGAATAAAAACAGTACGATGGTGGTAGCAGGGAAATTGTTGACACTGAAACTGAATTATAGGAGCACAAAATGACAAACAATGGACATTTTTCATTAATAAATTCTTAAAATGTGAACATATATAACTGATTTCTTTAACATATTTTATCCATATGAGTCATTAGAACCATTCGAGTGATTAATTATTTGCAGGGAGACCGCATCCCCTCATTAGTGAACAGCAACATTATTCAGGTGATAGAAACTCAGCCACAGCAATACTAATGCAAACAATGTGAATGCTGTACTAGTAGTGTTTTAATTGTGAAGATACTGCATGGTAAAAAAAAATTAACAAACAAAAACCGCATGATTTTATATGGATGACTGGTGAAGCATTAAAAAGGCAGCGCTTACAGTACGTTGTAGATGGGTGTAGATTGATTTTTGTTTAAAAAAAAAATCAGTTAGTATGATTAATGCTGCCATCCATACATTTCATCTGCTGATGCTTATTCTTAAAGAAGCTGCTGGACTAGTTCTTGTTCTTTGCATGGGATGATTAAATGTCCTTGGAGTTGCTGTCAGTTGCACTAAGGCTGTGTAAAATTTTATTGAGTACTTATCTGATGCTTTTTTTTTTTGTTGTTAAGCACTGGTTTGCAAATACTTTTTAAGATGCCATTGGAGGCAAGCTTTGAGAAATATGAGCCATGATTTAATATAAGACAAAGCAGGGATTCAGAGCGATGGTAAAGCCATTAGAGCTTTCTCTTCTCTTTCATCATTTCCAGGATGGGAGGCCTCAGGTCGCCTGCTGCAAAGAGGAGACGGTGATCAGCGGATCAAATTTGGGGCCATAGATAATGTATGTGCTTAATTTACAGCTTGGAGATTTCTTAACCTTGTCCTGTGCTGGTCCTGAGGTGACTAGCAAAGCTGCATTCAAAAACTCTGAGGTGTAATCAGCAATCAGAAAAAGGAAGCTGGATGTCAGGCTTTTAAAAATGGTTTCCTCAGAGGAGTGTGATTTACTGTCCCGAGCACAGTTGAACCTATGTGTGTGTGTGTGTGTGTGTGTGTGTGTGGAGGGGAGGTATATGGAATGTCTGAAGAGCTGCTTGAGCCCAGAACTACAAATTATATTTAAAAGAACAATTGCACAAATAAATTCAAATATTATGATGAATGAATATCAGTGTTTTCTCCTTCTTCCTTTTTTTATTCAAGATAAATAAAAACTGGAGGTCATGACCTTTGTGTGTTACCCTACAGGGGGAAATCTCTGACTGCAGTGGAAATGGGGTGACGTGGATTTTGGAGGCTGATATTCTTGGTGAAATCTATAAAGCTTTTTTCAGATTATATTTATTTTAAACTCAACAGCGACAGAACAAATAGCTCGTATTTTATTCCAGAATCACAGAACACAGTTTACATGTTTCCTCAGTTAGTTTGAATTTATTTAAATAGTTTAACCTCATCCTTAAATATTCCTCCTATTAATATCGGTTATTATTTATCCATTCTCTTTCTATTCAGTTTCACAACCACGGTCATCTGAAGGTGCTCTATGCTGTATAAAAGACAGCATTATTTGTTTCATGGTTACTTTTTTTGCTTTTCTATTTTCCCCTACAACTAAAATCTGCATGTGAATATCATAGAGACTCTTTGAAATTGAATGCTGCACAAGCACCCAGATACTCACCTGCAAGTCTGCCTGCTTCTGCCTTATAATCTCAAAATTTATCAAGCATGTCTTTTGTCCACATGAAAGCTGTTACCAGCCAGGGAGTCAAATCATGCCCTCATTAAAATATCAGTCTTTGCTGCTAAACAGCAATAATCTATAAATCCAGAAACACATTTGTGGATAACTTATTGGTCTGCGGATGCCATGGCACACACATTCATCCCCACGGCATCCCTCTGAGACCTTCGCTAAAGTGGAAAAGGTGCACATTATTCATATTTATGGAAATTATCTGGGAGAGCTTAGCCCATGGTGCACAGATCGCTCAGCGGGTGCCAAGCAAACACAGATGATGATCCCTCCAGCAGATGCCTAACAAGGACAGACCTGGGATTGCAATCAAAAGGCCACTGTTGGGTTTTCAAACAGAGCAGGCAGAGTTCAGCCACTCCTTCTGGAAATGGTGTTGATGTGACTTAACTGAGAAAAAGCTGATGAGTTTTACTTCATCAGCTTAGCTTGGATTTAATGTTAGGAATACCTGTCATTTCCCCCTTCTTCCATATAGAGAACAATATTATTTCAAACCAATAAGCATGTGCTGCTTTTGGGTTGATCTTTAGAAAACCCGATAATTGGAAGAATATTTAGATTTTAAATTTACTGTGACATAGAAGACAATCTACACAGTTCTACTAATAATATAGTACAAAGCAATCCCACTAAAATTCAGGGCCTGCAGATCACATAACTCTCACCTGGGTAAATTTAATTCTAAGGTTAAATGGGCTTAAATAGGCTGTATCAAAAATAGAAGATGCTTTTCCCCTTTCTTCTTTTGTTTTTTATAAAAAAGGTAACTCTTTTGCTTTTCAAGACATTAAAAAAAAATCCACACACTTAAAAATCTCAATAAGTCCACAGCTGTCAGGATGCAGCCCACACTGAAGCCTGTATAACTTTATTAAATCAATTAAAGTGTGCCAAATCGCTGTCAAATATTCTTTACCAGGTGGCTTATCATAGAATTGAATGTTTCAGGTAATAGTATTGAGAGAGAGTGACATAATAATTTACCTAAGACTACAGAGCTTTTAGACAAGCTCAAACAATCACATAATATCTGCTCACTTCAGTCGGCCTTACTGTATGTGTGTGCCAGGAATTTAAGCTTTCATTGAGAAGTTTTAACATGAAAATCCATAAGTGTATAGGTAAGCACAATTATGCCGTGCTCTGATTTTCCCATGATGGTGAAATGCATGAATTTAGCGAGTAAGGCTCGAGCAGGCCGTGTGACCGCGGTGGATTACTCTTGCGCTGGAAAAGCCATGCTGAGAAAAACTGGAGCCAAAACGAATATTTACACAAAGCCGGTTCCCTTTTACTGTAAATCAAAAAATATAAAATACTGAAATGCTACGGTATTGTATCCAGTTCACGTTTATCACCACATACTGATGAGCTTTCTTTTCTGCTGCAATCTTACAATAGGAGATTATGTATCGTGCTGTTTTATAGAGCTACAGGTCGTAATATACTACCAGTCCATGTTCCTGCTGGATCTATGGCACTTGTTCATAACAGTGGATGCACATTTTGCTTCTCAAAGGTATACAAACCCACACTGAGGTGGCCTTTCACTTATTTTTGATGGCCTTGTGAGAGAGTGTATATATCAGCCATTTCACCCTTTTCAGCCTTGGCTCGGACGGCAGGCGCCGATGGAAATGCAGGGTGGGTGCCACTGACCGTCATGCCATAGCTCTCTGGCCTCTCTCCTTTACCAGCAGGCAGACAGGAAGGGTAAAACCTGGGCTCTCACTAACACGGACAAACGCCGTTTCAGTCCATGTAACCTGAGCGCCGGGGGGGTGGGGGATTGGTGGGGGGGCACTATGAATTGCAAACATTTAATTTGGGTATTTTCATTACTCTGGCTATTAATAATAACCGTAGAAAGGTCTCACTTCTTTTTTTTGTATTTTCATCTATCCAAATGTATAAACAACTATTGGAAGAAGTGATCATTCACGGGCATTTAAAGGGGGCTGAGCAGTAATAAGGGAAGGCGATTCAGCTTCCCTCCTCAGCATTTTAGAGCAGGTCCAGAAATTGCATGATGATTTTGGCACGTTGTTCAAGTTGCTGTTTTCTTTTTTTCTTCAATTACACGGGTCTTTCCTGTGATCAGAATCTGGCAACCACACACTCTTCCCTCTGAACATCCTCAGGCGAGACTCCATCCTATGGTTTAGCAGAGAGTAGATGACATCGCTCTGTTCAGGGAAAAAACACCTTACAGACCAATGAAATATACACAATAATGCTAATTTAGAAGTATGCAATTTTAGTAAGATAAAAATACATATTATATATATTAAATATGGTTGTGTAGATATATTCCAAGAAACAAAAAAGGGATTATTGAGAGTGAATCTCTACTACAGTATCTGACAATCTCAAGTAATTCTTTCCTGTGTGACCCCTATCAAGTTGCTCCCTCTAGTGGAACAAGGAGCAGCTGTTCAGTCATTTTTCTGAAGATTTCTTTTAAGTTTTAGTTGTTGTTTAAATGTTATTTAATAATCTCAATTGAGTGCAGATCCAGCATCATAAAAACACACACTTCTGTTGCTAATAGACCCAAAAAGACCTGAGCTTTCCTCATTAGAAAACAGTGAATCGCTTTAAACTGAGAACGGCTCCAGAACGAAAAGCCTAATCTTCTCAGAGCCGTCGAATTATTCTTGTGATTCCCCATGTGTGAGCCGATGTTTATATGTTTTATCATGCAAACATGAGCGATGAAAACATTACCGTAGCTAATACCGTCTGAGACCTGTTGACTTGATTTCAATTTAACCGTTCCATCTGGGGAATCATTAATTAGTCAATCAATCGCCTGTTACTGTGACAGGGCGCCTGAGCTGTGGGGCGCAATGGAAACCACAGCTGGCCATATGTAAATGGGAATTAATTAACAAGCTTACGTTTCAGCACCCGTATTTGGACTGAAAACAGTCTCAGGAGTCTAAGCCAGGGGCAGGGGAGTCTCCGCAAGCCTGCTGTGGTCACATCTCATCTCTGTCGGACAGAATAATTTCACCTCATTACCTCTGCCATGTATAAATAGAACTCTTTCCACCCACCAGCTCTTTAACAACATGTGCTCTTTAAACACCTACAATTAACCCCTTGTGACTAAGGCCTTGTGTCTGCCCCCATGTTGCTAGGTACGTTCCAACCTCCAAGTCCCCGTGGATTACACCCCACTCACACTGAATCCATACACCCCATTCAGGTTCAGTCCAGACTACTACACCTTTGGCTCATGTTCATTAACACAGTCATATATCTTGTGTTGCGTTTTCCCTCCAGCAGGATTTATTGGATGACTGATAGAATTTACAATGTGTCTGGAGCAGCATGAAACACGTCACGACAAACCAAGCATGCATCATGATTACTGTTTTCTCCCTACGTATCTAAGCATTCTGCACATATCGCAGTTCACGCTCACACCCGCCACATGCGCGGAGGAAAGTGTGGGCCAGCTTCTAGACAGTTCTGTCTGAAAAGAGACTCCCCAGAGTCCACTTGGTAGAAGTTATTTGAGGCAGGTATCCAACTGATGGACTGTAACATGCCTGACATCACAGCTCTTCAAATATAAAGATCTAGTTTTTTTTTCCAAACCCAAAGGAGGTCCCCACGTCTCAATCCTTCAGTCATGAAGATTTGCATGAAAGGTCTCTTCTGGTACAGTACACATGAGGTAAGAGCTGCCATTCACAATGGCTCCAATGGAGTTAGGCTGCTTTTTTTTCTCTTTCCCGTTAAAAACCCCTCAGCAGGGGCACAAAATGAAAAGTGTCACTCACCCCAAATCTTCTCATTCTTTCCCTTATGTAGATGTTTATGGAAAATGATCAATTTCAACAAATGTAGTGAGTTTGCTCTGCAGTTATTGCAATAAACTCTACTCAAACAAATTAAGACACTTTGAAAATGAATAACACATATGTGACTATATAACACCCAGGCCTATCCACAGTGTAGCGCAGCTGAGATATTGCTCCTAGTAACAGACTGGGGACTCACTTGCTTCCTCCCTATAGCAAATAATTCAGTCAAGTGCTACCTCAGAAGAGGTGAAGCTCACAATGGATTTCTCAGATACTCAGCTCGAAACCACAGCTTTCCTCACCCATGAGCACCACCTATAATCACTGTGTCAGACTCCGGCTCTGCAGCGACCTCAGACAAGTTGTTCTTGGACAGGTACCACACCAGTGGCTAGAGTCACCCGTGCTAAAACTGGCAGACTGAAGTACTTTTCTCTAGACTGATGTAAGAAAAAAAGACTGGTTTGCTATCAGTTTACTTGAGCTCATTTATCACGTTTTCAAATGTGTTGGTAACTACAACGCTGTAGCTTTTGCCACATGATGTGTGATGAAGATCTGAAATGACTGGAGGGAATTGTGGGTTAAAATATGAATGTCTGTGATTTTCTTTATAACTATATTGAGGAAGTTGCAGCCCTATGCATAGGAGGCCTGTGGTCTTTGTTCCCCGGTTATCAACAAGTAGACAAACGTTTGCATTAGTTCACTGCAGCACAGCATTTAAGAACTTTACTGTATTTCAGCTTCTTCCTTTTTTTTCATAATGCATCGGCCGTATATTTTATGGAGCTATTTTTCTCCTCCTGATTCCCAGCAAATGTATGCTGATAATGACATTCCCATCCTGATTGTGGTATGCTCCGTGTTTGCTTGAACTTGCTCTCGAGGTTATACGTAGAGAAGAGCAATATGGGTGAAATATTTTATACTGTCAGACTTACTATAAATGGGGGTTTTCAGAATGGAGGTGAACTCCATGGTAAATGCATGCAGGGATTGATCCACCAGCCTTCCAGCTGGTAGCCAACCCACTCTACCACCTGAGTCTGACCTGTGGTCTGGCTCGGTCACAGAGTTGAACATCTCCAGCCCTGTGCCAGGCTCCTCCATAACCAGGTTACCCCTGTGGTCAGGTTTCCCCTTCTTACCACCATCAAGTTTCTATTTAGTTCTGCAAGCAGCGCTTTGCTGATTTAATACTTCATTCGTCTCCACTTGGAGTAATTTGATTAAATTGATTTGACTGAATTGAGTGTGCTCCTTGGTCGTGACCCAGGGCGCCTCCAGAAGACAGGGCCAAATAATTAGCTAATAATACAGGGCCCACCTTAGTTGATATTGTGTTTTGGGGGTATAAGTAACCCATTTATAAGCAATCAAACTGCCAAAATCAGTGAAGATAAATGAACGGTTTCTGGGGCCACTCAGGATCTGTGGCCCCTCGGTAGTTTCCCTCTTTGAATGGTTGCTTGTCCAGCCTTGGTCTTTTCCCCAGCTGTGCTAGAAGCTGGAGATGAATCTCAGTGTGTAAAGAATATTATGTCCCTTTTGTACTGTTTTTGTCTTCTACTTGTTTGGAGTTTAGGTTCCCATTCATGTCTTTGTTTGTAGGTATCAGTACACAGTCTTTGTTAAGCTGCTGAACACTTTATGAAGCATTTCTGCCTCCTGGGGCTTCATTTTAAAGGCTTTCCAGTGTAAGTTCATCTTTTTAAGTTAATAAAAAGATGTTGGAAGAAATACATTTTGGGTAAATGACCTTTTCTGTGTGGTGCAATGGAAGAACATGCAAAAGGAGCCAGTGCAGCTGGGGTGGTTTGGGGTAAGTAACCCGACCGCAGTCACCAGATTCAGAAAAATAATTAAAAGTTAAGAGAAAACAAACCTTTAAGAGGGATCAAAAAATTGTTTAACTTACAAAAAAGTTTTCATTATGTCTTAGATGAAGCTACGTTTGAGTTCAATTTTAACATAATACATCTATTATTGAAATACCCGCCTTAAGCTACAGCATCTTCTCCTCTCAGTGTTAGCTACTATAATATATGAATGAAAGTTCATTGTGAATATTGCATGAGGTAATTTTTTGGCATCGCTTTCTCCGACACAAGTCTAAAACCCATGTTTTTCTTTTCTGTTTCCACAGTCTTATATCCTGCCAGACTTGCACTGCGTCTTGGTTTTCATGTCAGACATTGGTGGGATGATATTAGAATAATGTCTCCACTCAAAAAGATGTGGTTGATTTAAAACATTTAGAGGAAGCTCATGACCGCTGCAACATTTGGCCTTGCCTTAGTTAAATAAAAGGATATGGTTTCTGCAGAAGTGACAGTCTCACATTATGTATACTTTAAATGTGTCATCATGATGGTTTACCTGAACTGATGGAAATTAATGGTGATGTGTCACAGTATCCAAGGGCCTTTTAGTTCATATATTTTGACTTCTGATTATGGCCTACACAATCACAGTGTTTTTAAATTCCCTCCCAACCGTAGCACGCGCTCATGTTGACATTGTGGTTTTCTCAAATTGGACTCTGGCTCCAGGTGGCTGAGTTTCCATAGCAACCTTCAGCCTTATCTGCTACTGCTGGAGCCAAACAGTGAAGTCTTTCACTTTTTCAACTTTTTTTCCTTGCTGTTTTAAAAGCAGCTACTTTAAATGGAAAGTCTATTTATGAGCACATTTGACACACTTAGATGGTTGCATATAGCTTACAGAATTAATCTGATTGCAAAATCTTTTTAAATTCACTATATTTGTGGATAAACTGACTCTTGTGGTCCACTGATTCAAACAGATTTTATAGAAATATAACCCATTAAAAACATAGTTGATAGGGACAATTCAATTTTCCTTCATTTTGAGTTTTACTCTTGCAAATGATAATCAAATTGTTACACATTAAATCCAACAGAGTTCTAGAAATTAATGTACAGAAAAAAAAATCATCATCAGTTTCTCAGCTTATAAACTTTAATGGAAGTACAGTACTTCTTAATAGAGTGAGATGCGTTAAGGAAATGGTGTTTCAGATGCAGGAAGGACTTAGTGTTCATATTTAATGGATGAGCCTGAGTCAATAAATCATCTGCAGAGTTCTTCCTTAGGTTTCAATCCTATAATATCCCTGTGTTTACTGCAAAATTGAATTATGAACTGATTCCATTTTAAATACAAAAGGCAAATATGGTCACACATTAAAATATGTTGTATTAAATAGTGAAAAGAGTGGAAAACAATGACTGTAAAAATCTGTAAAATTTTAATATTACAGGTTTCATTATTTCCTCATCCACCATTATCGTGTATACTCATATTAAATAGAACAAAAAAAAAAAACTTTTTTTTTTGGGGAAAAAAAAAAAAAAAAAAAAAGTTAATAGGTGGGGTTTTTAAAAAGAGAAAAATAAAAAAAAACCACCACTAAAAAAAGGGGGAAGA
>VOQJ01046677.1:32993-43199 GCA_015052665.1 Apistogramma diplotaenia | reverse complement strand
TACAAAGCACATTAAACCTTTACAAATCTACTCGTCTGTGCCATAATTAGTCTTTGGGGACTTGCAATTCTTTTTAATAGAGTCATATTATCCCCTCGCTTTGCTGGACGCATTCAAAGCTCAAGCAATCAATGCAGAGTTAATGAACCCAGTCTCGGGGCTCCTGTAGCCCATTGGAGGCACACGGTGAGAGGCCCCAATACCTGAGAGCTCACATTTAAGGGTGAGATATTGCAATTGGAAAAGGCTATTGGTAGCCAGGCCACAGTTTACGGGGGTCACAACAATTGGGGGAAAGGCACACCTAATCTTTCAGGGGTTTGCATGTGCAGTAACACTGTCAGCACACAAGGGAGAGCGGGACCCTTGAGGGTCAATCATGGGCCAGAGCTGCTGCCAGAGCCTCTCACCTTCTCTCATAAATCCTTACAATCTGAACTCTCACTGAATGTTGTGAGAAGGTCAGGTGTATGGTGACCGCTTTGTAAAGGTCAGCAGTGGCCTGTGCACCTCTGTTAATTGGGAAATACCAGTTCCCACTCTGGCTGCACGCTACTGGTTACATGTGACACTTGAAGTTGTTTCCTGAACATGACCAGAATACAACCAAATTAACAAGTATGCCAGTGCATGACAAAGCAATTATAAAACTCTGAATGCATAATTTATTTGCTCTGGCTTTCAGTGGGTGTCTAAGTTGTGTGGTGCTGTTGAGCACTACATGCTCTGTACTGTATTTTGACCCATCAGTTAAAAAAATTAGGAAGTATATAATTTGGCTTTAGTATATAAAATAGCCACTGATAAACCAGCAAGGGATTGGGTTTCCATATAAACTAAACTAAAAAATAACATCTGCTATTCTTGCTTTTTAAATAAAAATCCACCAAATGGCTAAAGCTTTCTGACAAAGCTTCCAGAACACTGCGGTAAATTGTGGCACAAAGGCATACACTGTGAGCAAGGTGTACTGAGATGCCTTGCCTCTGTTTTTGGAGCGTGCCTGTCTGCTGTCGACCGGCACAGGCTGTGGGAGGACAGAGAGGTAAGAGGCTATTTGGCTCAGCCTAGATGAGACTTGCACTGTACTGCAGCTTGCTGAATATGTGGGTGTGGGTACTGGAAGCTGGCATGCTACATACATATTCATTATGGTAAGCACGCACACATCCACAGAGGCTAAACCACACACAGACAGACAGACAGACACCCATGTGCACACACATACACACACCATCTCAGGTGGAGCCATCGCCAAAATGTTTTGGAACAACCCCAGCTGCATGTACTGTGTGGACTCTTTGCAGGTTGGCCGTTTGGTTTGGCATTGCCAGCAGACTGGAAACAGGTCATGTGACTTCTGGGAAAAGTGGTTCTCACCAGCATTGTGTCGACACGCCAAACATGAGCGATGGCATGTGGTACAGTCTGTGTCTATTGCAAGCTCTTCTTACAAAGGACAGGTCATTTTAGACATTTGCTGACAGTAGACAGTTAAAAAACTGAAACTAAAACTTTGATTCTGCATTTCAGTCAAGCGCAAAATCATTCATCACAATTAAAATTCAGCTTAAAAACTCGAGTGAAAAGCCATCGCCTTTTGATTTATTGGCGTATGCACTCGAGCTGCCTCGAACGCCATAAATTTGCACACAACCTAATAACCCATTCTTATTACTTTCACTTAAGGAACTCTTACAAAAGCATTAACATGGTCAGCTGCAAAACTTTCAGCACGGTTGCTAATTTAGGACCAGTACAGGATGGTAAAAATTTCATCTTCATTTTACAAGTTATAACTCACGGTATGTGTTAGTGAATGGATCTCTCTGTGTGAGAGCTACAGTTCTGCATTTAAATGCAACCACTTAGATGAGAGAAAAAGTTCTCTACTTACTGTTAGGTAAGCAAATAGTTAAAAGCCTGAGTCTGAGAATGACATGCTCACTTCACAAATAAGATACTTCCCCACATAGGAGCTCAGATCAGCCTGTGTGTGACGCCTGTGCTTCTACACTGCCCAAAGAGGAAGAACCGAGAGCCCAAGAGTCAGGCTTGCATTCACGTGCGTGGAAACAAACACATTGTCAGAAAAAAAACCCTCTTGTATCAGAGTTACCAGCACACTTGGACCAACACCTCATGGGTGACATATTGCTGTTTGTAGGCCAGGACTGGACCATTAGCAAGCTACGATGCCACAGTCACAGAGGACAAAGACAGCCTTCATGTGGTGTTCACTCAGCCCTGGAGAATACTTCTGGTTTTGTGTGTCTGGAAATGAGAATGGGAGGTGGCAGTGAGACGCCATAGGTCAAAAGCTGAGCACACGAGTTCTTTACACACTTGACATTTACTGGAGTCATTCTTTCCCACCCCAGCATACAATACATGTGTACGTTTCCTGCCTTTTTAGCTTGAGATTTGGATAATTGCAAAAAACAAAAGTAGTGTGTGGGTTCTCCAATAAGTAAATAATGATTTCCCCCAGTGGGAAATGGTTTTAGCTTTCCCTAAATCCTATCGTGCCAAAGACAAGGCCATCACCGAGGTAACTCTGAAATTCAAGAAGCAAGGGTTTTAATTTGTGAGATACAAAACCGTTCTTCTGCTTGAACACCACTAAAGAGGAAATATTAGCTCCTTAATAAAACATAATTCTGTCTGCAGCCTGAACCTGGAGGCCCTGCAAAAACAGATGTTGTCTTGTCATGTAAGCAATACAAAGCACAAGGTTGGGATCTATTTCATTTTGTTTACTTAATGAGCGTATTTCTCCCTCTCTGTCCATGGTGTCTGACTTAAGTTTATGTTGAAACTGAGCCGTATTTCACATACAATGTCTTCTTAATTTGCCAGTTTGATTTGAGGCCTGGTCTTGAAATGACAATATTAATTAAGGCCTAATTAAAGTTGTGTAAACAAAAGCTCATATTCATATTTGCTCTGCAAAACTAACCAGATTAAACCAGATGAATGCAAAGGCAGACACGAGCTGTAACCTGTAAGTAATTAAATGTCACACCTCCGCCTTGTTAGGAAACCCTCCACAATATGAGACACATTCCACTGCATAAGTTTGTGTATCTTGAAATCAGTCCTCAGCCTTTGTTAAAGCATGACCGGGCCACCAAAGTAGGAAAGGTATAACGCAAACACCGAAATACGGGTGACGAGAGGGAATCTGCTCAAAAGGACTACTTTTATTTTGACACAGGGCACTGACAAGGAAGGAAATTCGAAAGTTGTCAAAAAAGTGGAATAGCGAGGGAGATGAGGAAAGTAGACAGAAGTACTGGGAGAATAGCTGTGTGACAAAGAGAGCGATAGCAAATGTAGCAGAAAATGACAGCATCAATTTTTAGGCAGGAAACATACACATGTATTGTATCGACTGGCTTGGCAGAGTGGTAAAATAGAATGGCATTGAGATTGCTGGAAAGGATGTGCAGCAGGTCAGCGTAATTAAGGATAGAGAAAAGTACTAACAAGTGAAAAGAATAAGCAAGTGCACAGTAAGGAGGGAGCGAGGGCAGCTGGTCAAGATGACATACCTGTGGAGGTATGGATATGTCAAGGAGAGAAAGCCATCAGCTTGTTTAACACATACTTGGAGAAAGAGAGGATGCCTGAGGAATGGAGAAAAATGTAGCAATTCTCAAGAACAGGGGTGATGTGCAGAGCTGCAGTAACTGCAGAGAGATAAACCTGTCTTGTGTGAAAGAACTGTTGAAGCTAGGCTGAGGAGAGAGGTGACAATCAGGGAACAGCAGGAGGGCTTCAAGCTGAGAAAGAGCACTATAGATGGGGTGCTTGCTTTGAGAATGTTAATGGAGAAGAATTGAGGTCATAAGGAGTTGAACTTTGTCTTTGTGGATCTAGATTGAAGTGAGGCTTGTTATGATGTATGTTTTGGAGACAGTGGCACTAACAAAAAGATAGGAGGCAGAGCTGGGGGAGGCAGTTGATGATATTAGGATGTTCAGATGTGAGAGTGACCAGCTTGGACACAGCAAATAGTTCAGCACAGGAGTCCTGCTCACTCAACCCAGACCTGGATGGCTAGCAGAAAAGGAAGGCCCGGACTGGCCTTAATTCTGTGTTTTCATTCCTGGACTTAAAAAATAATAATAATGCACCATTCTGAAGCAGCACTACCACAACATCACTATGCTTTAAAAGCCGGCAAAAAACAGCATAGAAAACAAGCACACAAGGCAGTGCTGCGGTCAAACACCCGTCAGTAAGAAGGTGAAATGTCTGAAGACGCTCTGTCGTAAAACCCATTTGAAGAGTAGAGAACTGCACTGACTTGACCAGCGCGTTCTGCAGTTATCTTTGTTGGTGTTTCTTTGAAGTGATTCCTCTGGAGTAATTCAGGGCCTGACTAAGCTCTTCCGCTTCTTCTTTTTTTCCCCTTCATTTTGATCTCCATCCAGCTGAGACATCTCTCTTTCTTTCCCTGGAAGTCATTGAGGAAGAAGTGGGTGGAGGCTGCTGGCTTGCCTGTAGCAGAAACAGGGTCATTGGCGTTGAAATGCAGTCTGAGCTAGTGCAGGTCTCAACTCTGGATAACACCAAATGTACTAAATAAAGATAAGTTGCTGGTTTCTGGTTGTCCACCCACACACGGCGGTATAGGCCGCACCAATGACAGTCAATGATACTGAGAGATAAGACGCCTCTTGTCCCCGCTGCCTGTCTCAATAAGACTGTTAACGTATCTGCATAAACAGTTCCCGGGAACACTTCAGATTGTTGCATTCATTCATTTTCAGTGAAGTGAGGTCAGATGTTAATTAAATAGGCAGAGGTCAGTGTATGAAGTTAAAACATAAATCACAGGAATATGGCCGCACTAAGTATCATCTTCAGCATTTCAGGACCAACACTTCCTGTTATGCTTAATTAGTGCATGACTAAAAAATCATAACACATGCTATGTCAGGTTGTGGCTGCCCAAAAGGTTTGTTTTGAAAACAAACCGTTGGTGGGAACGTGAGGTTTTTGAACAGTAGTGAATGTAATGTGTGTGATGGTGGTGGTAAGTATGGTAGGCGGTGTTTGGCAGTGGTGCAGCCCTGTGGGTTCGGAGGTCCCCTATGTTTATGCTTTAAACAGACACTGTGTTGGCCTCTGGGGTATGCCTCTGGAGGACAACCCCAGGCTGCTGCTGCTCTCACTTCTGTCTACTTGCCGTGGCCGCTCCATAATAAATAAGCAACTGTAGGCCTGGACCCGTGCTCTGCATTTTCTCACACAACCTACTGTAATTGGGAGGGGAAGCTGTTCCAAACCCAACACTTCATATACAGACAGCCTGACACACTTACTGTGTTACACAAAGCCAGGTAAAGCCTCCATCAGACTTGTTGCATATGTAAATCATATACTGAACTAAGAGCCATCTTCTGTGTGTTCCACATGCTCATATGCATTTGTCCATTTAATACAGATGGCAAATTACTGGACATCAAGGATACAAGCTAAAGCTAAATGCTGAATATTTAATGAGTTCTACCTTTATTATTAATTCAATTAAATTTTATTTATACAGCGCCAAATCACAACAAACAGTCGCCTCAAGGTGCATTTTATTGTAAGGTAAAGACCCTACAATAATTACAGAGTAAACCCAACAATCAAAACGACCCCCTATGAGCAAGCACTTGGCGACAGTGGGAAGGAAAAACTCCATTTAAACAGGAAGAAACCTCCAGCAGAACCAGGCTCAGGGAGGGGCAGTCATCTACCTCGACCGGTTGTATTGCATTAGTACCATAACTGTGACTTGCAGAATTTTAAGCAGAATTTCATTACTACATACAAAAGGTTGGTCACGCACTGCAAAAAATTTTTATAAAATCTGTGAAAACAAATGAAAATATTCCAGCAAACAGCACCAGAAAAATCTTCTGTTGAGTAAAAAAAAGGGAAACATTTCTGCAGATGGAAACAGCTACTGATCAAACTACTAACCTCCTGATTAGTAGGTGACCTGCTCTAACTCCTGAGGTAGTCTCACCCTAAACAGCACCTGGTATCCCCAGGTGGTCCCATATCCAAGTACTAACTACACCTGACCCTACTTACCTTCTGAGATCAGACGAGATCTGGTGTGCTCAGGGTCATATGGCTGCTAAACTGTCTTGACAGTTTACTAATACTTGCAGATGTTGTATACTCAGAGTAGAGTCGCTGCTCCTCAACATCAAAAGGAACCAGTTGAGATGGGCAGCTGACTAGGATGCCTCCTGGGTGCCTTTTGGGTGAGGTGTTCCAACATGTCCTACCAGGAGGAGGCCCCAGACCCAGGACACGCTGGAGAGATTATATCTCTTGGTCGGCCTTGAAACACCTTGGTGTTCTCGCAGATAAACTGGGGGCCAAGATGGGGGAGAGGGAGATCTGGGTTTCTCTGAGCTGCTGCCTCAACAACCCTGGATAAGGAGAAGAAGATGCATCAGATTTTAGATGTGTATATATCTTAAACTAGAATTTTACAGTTTTATCTTTAAAATGTGGAGAAAAAATTCTGCTTAATTTTATTTTTACAGTGTATGACTGAAACTTGAGTTTTAGGCAACTTAAACTAAACACATGTCAAAATTTACAACATTCATTATCCTCTGATCATTTTTAATATAATACATTGTGTTATAATTTACCTAAATATATTAAGTCAGCGTACATGGATGGTAAGATTTAGGATCTGCAACCATAAACCAGAAATCAAAGCATTACTGTAGTGGTCATTAAAGTCCAGAAATCCTGAGATCAATAGTAACACCCTGATATAAAAGAGGGGAAGCTGCTGGGGTGTTTCAGGTAAGTATCTAAATTTTGACATTAGCAGTTATTGTACACTGCTGAGTCGGACCCTTTTTTTTAGCAGACATAAACACGCAGCTATAAGTCAGCTCCTTGCAGTCAGGAGTTCCTTTCCAGGCGAGGTCCACAGTTGGCTGAAACCACAAATCGGTCATATAATGCACAAAGAGCTTAAAGGCCAGTCAAATCAGCCGTAGAAGGCACCCTGGGTACGATTCCCTTTCAGCTGAACCTTAAAAAACTCTTTCACTCTCTGGTAATCAGACTGACTGTGGCTTTTATAAGATGTCCTGATGACAGACCTTTAGCTGCTCACGGTGAGCTTGTGTGACCACACACTTCAAAACTGTGTAATCAACACTTCAGCTTGATTGCACTATGATAAATGTCTACAGTGCAACTGAAATTTCAGGTTCAAAAGCTCAATCAGGGACACTGGCTGTAAAGTTCACCAGGACTCAAAATATGTATATTAAGAAGTATATAGAAGTATTATGTTACTCAAAAATATTGCCATTACAGTTTTTATCTCTGAGTCACACATTAGGAACAGTGCTTGGGCAGTTTTTTTTTATTTTAATTTATAACTCTTTGTTATTGCATGTTTATTTCTTGATATTAATGTTCAAATTAAAATGTTAGCTTCACATTGTGCTACACTGAAACTCACTTATTCACACAATGACGATCTCCCATCATTTTACAGAAAAAAAGGCCTCCAAAGTCACTTAGTGTTTTGTAATTAGGAGTCAAAGCACACTTTATATACTACATAACACTCATGCATACAGTACATAATGTGTAAATGCTCATCAGAAATGTTTTTAAATGAACCCTCATATTTTCATTGTTTTTATATATATATAAAAATGAACAATTTCACTGGAAACATTTGTTTTTTACTGAGCTCATATATGTGTGTTTGTGTCTGCTATAACCTAACCCGGCAGTCAAGATATTCTCTATCGTGCCAGATGTCTTGGAGTTAGCCCACGCAGCCTCCACTGGGGCTCTGGGGAGATCCCAGACATGCCTGTGGAACAGTGGGTCTCTGCAGGTCCTTAGTTCCTCTTCCTTCCATGAATATCTATACAACATGAGGACACTGATGAAAACTATATCCTTCATATTCACCGCTATCTTTCAGACTAACTCAGTTACTAGCAGGTTGAAAATATATGATAAATAATGGTCTTGGTTGCATTATTTTTACTTGTTCCAGTGCAAATCTAAGATTATTTGTCCCACCAGTCAAACTTGATGCATTATTGATCTCATTATTGCACTTTTGTTTTTTGGAGGATGTTTTTTGTTTGTTTGTGTGTTGGTTTAGGATTTTAGTCAGCATGCGTTTTTTGGCATGCACATGTTTGCAGTCTGTGAGTATTTACATGCATACACAAGAGGAAGCAAGGCCTCCAGGAATGTGATACACATCCCACTCAGGAAAGGAGTCCGAGTCACACACCAGATAACACCCCGGTAGAGTGAGGCAGTGGATGTTTGGTTAAGGCTGTATGCATTATGCATGCCCTCTCACTGTAAAAGTACACGTGTCAAGAGGCTCCCATCATCATCACTCAACTTGATAGATCCGCTACCACGGTACAGGGATCTCTCAAGGAGACCCAAGTTCAATATTGGAGGGGAAATCAGTCATGACACTAATGAGGGTGAAGAAAAATGCTGTGAGATCCAGGCAAATTCTCCTAATTCATAATACTCAAAGGGGTTTTTTATTTCAGATTGATTTCATCTGTCAAGTCATCCATTCAGAGAAAAGTTCTATTCAGCGCACACTATATTATGAATTCAAAATGATCTGCTTATAGTGGTTAACAAATCGGTTCTCGCTATCTCATCATCTGGCATTTTTCTCCTCTTTAGTTGACACTCGTGATTTTTCTGCTTGTGTATCATTTTGTTTTAATAAGCTCACAAGATTTTTGCACAATCTATCTTCTTCCCTAATGCAGGTTTCAGTGTGAATCCAGGATCGCTGCAGTGGGAAACACCTCGGTAGCTGGCTGTCACCTTTGGCCTGCAAAAATGCAGGAAGAAGCTAAGGTTTGACCCTCAGGGGGTCATTCCCAGACAGCAAATCTAGAGAGCATGTGTGGTTTTGATATCCGCTGTGCTGCTAAACAGGAAACAGAGGGGAGTGGCACAGGGAGTCATCTGCTGATCATCTGGGATATTGTGCCAGAAAGGGCACCACCTGCACCCCACACAAAACATTTTTTTAGAATGTGTAAAAAAAAAAAAAACATTTCAGTGTGTTTTTTCTCCACAGAAGATTTAAATATTCTCACCGCAGAACCGAGATCATTGCAGTAATTTTTCAACTGTGAAAGCAGGCAAGCGGCTGAATGTTTCATTCTTGCAGCTGACGAAAGTTCTCACCATCAAGGTCACGGACCCTTTAAATATAAATTATGTATAACAGTAATGAGTTTGACTACCCAGAAGAGTCAATTCATCACACAGCTCGAGAAGTCAGTTCAGTTGTATTTCATTATGAAAAAGATGGATTTGTTGTGAGTGCTTTGAACATTTCGATTTTTCTAAGCTAACTGCGAAGCCGTGTCTCGGTGTGAGGCTGCTTCTATTTTAGTAACAGGCGGGAAGGCTCGGGGGCTGCGGCAGACACTGTGGCGCTGCAAGTCCTGAGCAATGTTAGCCTTGGTGTTCTTGCTGAGGGCTTTTGCACCTGAATGTGAGAGGGCCTTGGGACATAAGCCTTGCAAACCAGAAGACCCCCTACAGTGCCTGTCCCACTGCCTGCCTCTGCATCGCCTGTCAAAACAGAAATTTCTTTTGGTGAAGGGGCTTCAAGTGAGTTGTGACTCTGACAGTGATAAATGGCCTTGTGCACCGAATATGAATTTACACCCACAAAAATTACAAACCGAGACAACTTTATTTGTACAACACAGCTGATGATGAATATGAATTCAAATTTAATAACTGATGGACTGGCACTTAGGTGATCTGTATAAGAAAGGTGTTCCTTTAGGGGATAAAAAGGCAACAGTGTACTTTCAGGTATATAATAGTCTTTTCTGCTTTCAGTTACTTTACATGTGACCTTCACTATGACAACAAAACACTGCCTGTCACTGCCAGAATTATGCTACAGCTATGTCACACGATCTGTTGCACTTATAGGCTGCGAACAGCAGCTTTATTGATTTTTGAAAAGTTGTTGATATTGTCACATTTAGAATACCACACCGTATCTGTTTTCAAGCACAACCTTGTGCGCCAAAGTAAACAAAATGACTGAGGGGAGGATGGTGGGGGTTTATGGTGGGGGGGGGGGGGCGTTATCAGGGTGGGGACTGTGAAACAACCAGTTTTTGTAAGGAGAAGGAG
>VOQJ01046677.1:0-28377 GCA_015052665.1 Apistogramma diplotaenia | reverse complement strand
ATATATATATATATATATATATATATATATACATATATATACATATATATATATATATACATACAGTATGCATGCAACTTGCAACTTTACATTACATGACACAAATCTGCACTTTCTAAGGTATAATATTGCATATTGAAATATCTGTTGAAGTGTCATTTTCAACAGCTCATAAATACCGTGCACTCGGCCCTCTCTGCCAGGAGACTCTCACTCTTTTCTTATCTTGATTATGCCTTGCTGGGCCAGCCACTGATGTCTGCTGAGGAAATTAAAGTGAAATATATCTCCCTGTCTGGCTCTTTTGCTTCACATGTCCATAAAACATTTTTAAGTGATTGTCATCTTTACAACCAACATGAATTGCTGTAAACAATCTATGTGGCTGAATAAATCAGTGCTTAAATGTTTAAAGTCTGAACAGTTTTTTTTTTTTGTTCCTACGTTTCTGAAAGAGTCTACTCTTAGATAAGAATCAAAGAAAATTCAACTTTAATTTCTCAAGAGTGTGTGAATGTGTGTGTGTGTGTGTGTGTGTCTCAAATTCATGTTGGTGAGGACAACCTTGCGCTTACACTAAATAGGCCTATTTATACTCAACCTCTTCATCCAGGTGCTTTATTTGGAAAAAGCTACTGACAGACAATTTGTTAGAAAAATATTTGGATGTTTATGCATCCATACAAACACGCCACATTTTAAAGATACAGCCAGTTCTGGAGTTATGCTACTGTGTCCACCCTCCAGTCTCACTCCATCATCCTTACAGGGTCTGTAATATCTCACAGTCCTCATCCTCCAGTGCCAGGGAGCCCTTCCATCATCCCAACACAACCAGTAAAACAGACCTCCATCCTTAGTCATCACAAACATCAGCCTGTTGACATACATGAAATAATAATTGTTTTTTTTTTACTTGTACAGGAAAACTTCAGCGATTCACTGTCATTTCGGGCAACAAGAGAAGGACTGCATTATAGGAGAACGAATAAATGAGGCCATATGAAATTGGATTGGTTTGTTTCCTCTCAGATGGCATAATTAGCTGCTTTTGGCTGCTCCTTTATTCCTAAGCAGTCGGCATAGCAGCTAGCTCCACTTGTTTTGATTTGGCAGATTTTATTTTATTTTTTTACACTAGTTGCCCTTCCTGACACAACCCCCACGGGATATATGTCTCTTCCTGGGACTGAACAGGAGATCTTTCAGTCGTGAGGCAAATATGCAAATCACTGCTCTGTGGAGCCACACTGACGATTTAAGGTTTATAAAGTTTATAATTATACTATTATCAGGCTGAGGAACCCATCTGATGATTTTAACTTCAGGGTACAAAAGTCAGCGTTCCAGCTGAGATTTTAGACAGTGTAAGACTTTGTGTTCTGTGTGCCTGTTTTTGTTTATCAATCTAGATGCATAAAAAAACAACAAGAAGCATCTAAGCAGCTGCAGTCCTCTATTGCTCTCCATGGAGACCATTAACATTGATGCAACCAAGCTGGATTAGTTGTTAGAATTCAGACAGAAATCAGAAATCATATTAACACCATCCTATAAGTTTACTTGTATTTGCCACAAAGACAACATTTGAAGTGTAATAAGGAAACAGATATTAAGACACTCCATTGTTGAGCCTGGATATATTTGGCATTGTATAAAGTTTTCCAATTAAAAGAAAGAATAAGAATAAGCTAAATGAAATTACAACACTAAATAATATTTCATATATAGAGCATTTTTTGTGGGTACAATGATTAAAAAAAATACAAACCTTTAATACAAACCGAGTGTTTCAAAGAAGACAACAAAAAGGCTGAAGTCAGAGATACAAACATTTACATTTGCATAAGTCTGGTTTTACTGATCCAGTGGGACTTTGTGCAGTAAGGCTGCCATGGTCCATAAATGTAAATCAACATGGTTTTTCTGAGAATGAAATATATGATCCGGTTGTAGCACAAGCCTCCGAGGATTATTTTTAACTGTACAAGCACCCTGCAAGATGATGCAACAGCAAAGTAGTCATGTGCTGCAGGCAGGCCACGAATCCACTGAGATGAGGCCCTGATACAGTTTGAGAGAAATCTGGTTTTAAATCATTTCAACTGGGACTTTTCTGCTTTTTGAGTCCCTACGCCAAACTACTTTTAAAGTGCTTCCTTACAGAAGCTCATTGGTTCATAACTCTCATGAGAGACACCCATGAAGCACTGTATCACAATCATCTTTAATGCTTAAAATCCTCAGAGGAGAAACAAAAGTGTTCACAGTGGACCTGTGACTGAATGAAATGAACCAGAAATCTGTGTGTACTTGTGTGCGCACACACACTTGTGCGGATGTGTCCGTGCACTCAGGTATCCATTCGTACGCAGGCTACATAAATATACTTTCTTTATTGCCTCCTTTGAGAAGTCTATAGAATTGCTACTATTCATGCAAACCACAGAACAATGCACAGTACATATGTTTGCATATGCTGAGTTCATTCCATTGTGGATTTAAATGCCTAATGGCCTGAGTTGAAATCACTGAAGTATTTGGAATCTAAGATTTGATAGAAACACTTCATGACACGATTGCCGGCAAGGTTTGAGCTCCAGTTACACAGAACAAAGTTTAACAGCTCCGAATCTCCAACCGCTGTAACTCTGTGCAAATGGACTGCAAACAGTCGAGATAGACATCGCAGAGATACCGAACAAATTTGCAGATCACTGGATGAAATAACCAGTTCAGCCATTTAACAAAACAGGCTACGTTTATGTGCTATTAAGGCCATTTATGTTCAGAGAAATGGAAACAACAAGCTGATTAGGTCGACATCGCACTGCCCCGCTTCAATCTACAGTGAGAGGCTGTGTGTTAAGCCGAGCTGAGAGGAAAATATTCTCGTTTTAGATTGGATAATAACATTGCAAATCTGATAAATTCTATCTTACTCACTGCTTATTAGATCTGGTGAATTTAACACTGAATAATGGTCATTTAGAATGACCAGCTGCTTAGGGTGCATTCAAAGGCTGTGCATAGTATTTTAAAAGGATTTTTGCATCACATACAGAGTGTATTTTACATATTTGCTGCTATTTTAAACACTATTTTAAAAGATCTAGTGCTCCTATATGCTGTTTTACAACCACTGATTTTATATTACTGTTACTTTCTGGAAAACCTGTGCAGAGCTGACAGAACTGCGTGTCTACGCTGCTGTGTGACTGTGCATGTACAGTATTTCTCTGTCTCTTTGAGCATTCAAAGGAATTCCTAAGGGATGATCCCATAATTAGAGCAGATAGCACAGGAAGTTTATTCAGGTGGCCTTTTTAAACACGACTGACTACCTTCTCTACTGTATGACAGACAGCCAAGCACAAAAGCCTCAAAATGAGAGATATTTTAGGTGTTTTCCACTGATACGTGAAGATTTTGAGATTATGCGCAACGATCCCTTTAGTAAACATCGATTTTCTCTCAAAAAGGAAAAAAACAGAAAATTGTTCACCAACTTTTATTAATTTTATGTGTAAAAATCATACTCTGTTTAATAAAATGAAAGAATAAAATCAACGTCTGGTTTGAAATGAAGGTGTAGCACACTGGACACCCAAAAACTACTCTCTGGCTTAGAGGCAGGAACCAGATGGCCTTCCTTCACCCTCCATGTGGGATCATATACTCTCCATAAGCCCATTAACACCTACAGTACAGTAGCCACAGCTGCACAATGTGCATCAAATCATTGTTCAACATCTTCAATTCAGGCCTCGTTGTTGTCCTCCTTACTGAACACAAACAAAGTCACACTGAGGCTGGGCGAAGCCATTAGTTGTAAACTCAAGAACAGTATTAAAACCCAGTTGAAACCATGCGGTTTTAAACTGCCTCCCCTCACCATGTTTTTGGAATCACTTCCAGCTGCTCCACAGCCACTAATGGCACCTTGGGCCCACATTGCTGTTTTAACACTGGCCAAGTTGCAGGCCCCTCCTGCCTGTTAGAAACTAAGGAGGTTTTCAACTACTTGAACAAATGATTTTAGTCCATATTATGAGCAATAAAAAGACGCCCTGCTGAGTGTCCTGAACATTGTGCTCATGCACATGAACAGATCTCATGTGTGTTGATAGTAGATTTTTGTTTTGTTCCCTCTATGGATTTAAGGAAATCCACAAAGATGTTGAGTAATCCAAAGGAAGCCATTAATAAAAAATTTTGAATTGGTGAAAATGTGAAGTGTGTAATACTTTACTATTCCTTTGACTCCAGGACTGGCTGGGGTTGAGGCTGCTTTTTTCTTTTGCCTTTGTAACTTATGAAATACCTGTCAGTCATATAGTCAACTCCATATATTACTGTAATAGTGCCACAGAGTTACAGATAATTTATTTAATAAAGACAGCTGCATGCAGCTGTGCAAAAATGTTCAGTTAATAATGTGCAGAAATCCACTGACAGCAATTCTGGCACATAACAGAATTACATGTCTTGAACATTGAGGGATTTGGATGTAAAAACACAGTTTTGCATAACTGAGAAGTTGCAGGTTATCTGATGACAGACATTAAATAGGCATTAATGCACAATGAATATGAGCCAAGAAGCTGTGCATGAAGAGCCTGGGAAAAACCGAATATGTGATATTTGCTCAGAGATATTTGCATTCACCTTGTGTTTGTTTTTGAAGGCAGCTCACTCTATTTCTTACTCTATCAATGACATCATCTGAGAGAGAGGGGGCACCTGCAGATAACCTTTCATCTCACACTGCCGTCAGTCATACAAAATGTCAGGGTTGTGGGGCTGTGGGGTCAGAGGTGGCGGAATGATGGCTATCAGAGAAAAAGTAACTTATGGCAATTCAATTCAATACATACCAGTGGAAATAAGATCCTTGGTTACAGTATGCTCTCAGACTGCATGTATAGCACTGTTCTGTTGGACTGCATATTACTGAAAGATATTTATTTTACCGGTGTTTGATGAAAAGACTATAAATTATATTTAAGTCTCACTAGGACATAAATCATATATTTGTTATTGTCTGCATGGGTCTTGTTGTCTTGCTGTTTACTCATTTAAGTCTGCATGCATCAGTGAAACCTGCAAGAATAAATGCTTACATGTAAGTATTCATGTGTGCATGTGTTAATAAGCATTTGAACCTTTTGTCCCGTCTGCAGACGAGAGGCAGGGCACATCTGATGTCAATACATCTCAGTCACTTTTTGTAACAATCATTTCCCTGGGCTGAACATGCTGAGACAGAAGCTCATTTAAAAACTTGTCAAGTAACTGAAGTACATTTGTGTGAATGGAGCCAGATTGCCATCACTAGATCAGCAAAGGTACTGCAAGGGGGGGAAACTCCCCCTTATTTTCTCCCCCTTTCCTTTTTCTTTTTCCTCCAGTAAAGCACTTGGAGCTGCCTCTATGTTTGCACGTTACAAAGAAACTTTGAAGGAAAGTTCTGCTTCCCTTTGTCTGTTTTATACAGGCCTCTGACAAGAACAATGCAATTAACCTAACTCCCATATGCAACAAGTTGTGTTTAAATGGTACTTTCACAATTCTTTTTTTTTTTCTTTTTTCTGGCCATGTAGTGTTTGCTTGTCAAGATCATTATGTCAACCTGAGAACAGACTAATAACAATGGGTACATTTGCAGCCAATACTTTTACAAGTTAAATCTTAACAGATGTGTGAGCAAAGCAATGGAAGACTCTCTGAAAGTCTTTGGAATGTCAAGGACCATAGCAAATTAAGATCAAAACACGAGATAGGGCTTTCCTGTGTGACTACCTGCGTCTTATTCAATAGACAGAAAACAGCGGGTAATGCTGCAGGGAAAGGATTGGATCTAGTCTTTGGGGAGCTTAGAGAGCAAATCTATCCACCATGCAATTTAGTGATCAAGCTTTTGGCCAGTCAATATGTTATGAAACGAGACAAATGTCTTCTTCTGTCAAACATGCTTATTTTAAGAGACCAGAACTACATGGCTTGTGCAGCTTAACTTGGCTGTGAATTTTAACAAAGCTGGCAAAAACCAAATGAGCTAGAGAACGGAAAGAAAAGAGAAAACAACATTTTGTCAGTAAAGAGGTAGAAGTTGGCTCACACTAGTTGTTACAGAACAACAGACCTGGGTCATTCTGTGACACTGCCTGGAACTAGTTCGTGCCAGGCCCTAAAGGACATACTGTAGCAGAGGGAGGACAGATTGCCTCATGTTGTCACATGCAGTGACAGTAGACATGGCATCGTCACCGAGCACTCTCCGTTTTTTTGTTTTTTTTTAATGCATTTAGTCTTTTATTTTGGATATAATAATTATGTAAAGCTTGACATTTCCGTGATCATACAGAAGCACCCTGGAGACCACCCATCTCTTTTCTTCTGCTTATCCAGTTCAGGGTTGCAGGAGGGCTGGAGCCAATCCCAGCTGCCATAGGAACCTGTCTGTCTGTCACAGGAGTAACGCAGAGAGGCAGACAACCATTCTCAACTATGACCAATTTAGAATCACCAATTAACCTAATTCCACTAACTACTGGACTGTGGTAGGAAGCTGGAGTACCCATAGAGAACCACCATGCCATCTAACACTGGAGACCCATGACTTAAAGGGGGAATCTGCATGGCAAACAGGTCAGAAATGCTAAAACAGTATAGTCAGTTTCACCTAGACCCAGCGGTAGTGTTGTACAAAAATGTACAGTGTAAAAATCTTTAATGGCTGTTCCCAAACTTACATGTAGAGGCTCAATGTTGGGGTGACACCTATCTTGTGTATATTAGTCTAACAGTGCCATCTTCAGCTCACCTGCCCTTTAGAAATAAATATCTCTACTGCATTAAGTTACCACACAAATAAAATGTGATGGACTCAAGATCCATTTAAAATCATCCATACAATAGATTTGTCTAACTTATGGCTGTCAAACATACCACTTTACTATAATACCGGGGCTGTGGACCACAGTGTGCACCTAAAAAGGCTCAAGTTACTGACTATGGCTTTTGCCAGCACACTAGATAATAAAGTCGGCCACTGCAAAGCCACAAGTTTCAGCCACAGTACAACAGTCTGCTGAAAACCAAGATGTTGCGGCAGGCATGTAGGAAGTGAAGTTGGCTTGTCTAACAGCCAGCAACACAAGTTATGGACTTTCAGAGGTAGATTTCTGCTCAGATCACATACAGTCTTGTCTTTTCTTTTCTTTTCTTGCCCCTTATGGCTCCTTATGGATCTTTGTCTAATATAAAAACTGGGGCTTTTGTATTCACCATAATACATATATATAATTTTACCTCCAGGGATAAAATTTGCTGCTGGTGCACTGAAACCCTGAAAGGTCACAGCTTTAAAAAGAGAGGGCACATTGGATACAAGGCTTCCTCCCCTAGCGGTTAATCCGCCATCCAAGCATCAGTATAAACACAAACACACACACAGTCTCCCTGCAGCTGTTTAAATTGTGCATTTCCATGCAGTGCAGTAAAAGACGCGGAATCACACCTGTTAGCACCGGCAGCAACGGCCTGCTCTCACTGACAACTTCCTTCTGGCCATCATCACCTCTCAATCGCAGGAGCACTGTTCAAGCAAACAGTCTATCAGCAGCGCCTCGGAGGGCTCTGCCGTACACCGTTAGTATCAACAACCTTTCCACATCCCCGGTGATTACCCGGCAAAAGGCTCCGATTGTTAATAGAAGCTTGTTTATTAGACTGTGAGCCATCAGTTTGGGATACCATTGTGTTTATAACATTGGGCCTAAAGCAATGCTGCACATGATGTTTGAGCGCAAGTTTCAGCGTTGTAGAGCCAGTGTGTTATTATTGTTTAATATGTGGGCTTGGACATTTAAATGAGGCATACAGCTGGCTCTGTGACATCAGCGCAGTCATTTCATAAATGTGTAAAAAAAAGATTCGAAAATGTTCATATTCGGAGCACGTTTGAACTGTTTTAGACTCGAAATTATCTCTGAAAGAAGATATCAGTTAGTGAAACAACCACAACCATCCATCCATTGGCCAGACTGCCACTCAATCACAGGGAAACATCACAACCACTTGTTTGTTTTCATATGAGTTGCAGCAAGTTGCAGAGAGCAGTGAGATTTATTTCATCTGCTGGGAGGAACGAGTCATGTCAGTGATAAGAAATGTAGAGATAAATTGTTATCGTAGATTAAGGAGTATAAGTAAGGAGAAGCATAAATCTCTAATAGCTCCTTTGAAACCCGAAGACAAATTATATATTCATATGTTAACAACATAGAAGCAGGTCACCAGAATATCAGCCAAGAATGTTACGCCTGACAGATGTACACATCCAAACTGAATGACCGTCTCCATCTCTGCCCTTCTCTCTTCATTGCAGTTGATTACTTTTCTCAGCAGGCGATTGAAACACGGCCCTGCTCTGCAGCAAGGCGGTCGGTATGCTGAGCACCTCTCTGGCGTGAACTCTGATCCCTCATTGTCTGCTTATCTGCGCTACAAACTTACAGACGGATGAGTCTAAAGGGGGATGAAGGCTGTGTGGTAAAGTCATCACACACGGTGATGTAAAGCAGGCCCGTGCCGAGGCGTCTCCGTGAGTTCAAAAAGAAATGAAATACTTATTTGAGTTTTGTTTCACTTTTACCCCCAAATCTCCTCCTTCCCTTCCATCCTGTCCATTACCAGATTTATTAATGTTATTCTAGACATCATCTGCGTAATGTATGTCAGAGATTTACATGCTTGACCCGAATTTGGTCGGGTGTCAAGGTCTGACAACGTAAGCCTGACTTAGAGACCTAATAAGACCTTAGTTTGACCCAAAATGCTGAAAATACTTTACTGATGTGTCTAAATGCTCTTAAAATGACAAACCGTTTGCCTCTTTTCTGTGACTCTAACTTGTTTTAAAAAGGGCTACAGGGGCGGCTGTGGCTCAGGAGGCAGATCAGGTCGTCTGCCAATCAGAAGGTCAGTGGTTTGACCCCTACCTCCTACCTCCAACCTGCATGTCGAGGCGTCCGTGGGCAAGAAACTGGACTCTGAGTTATTCCCGATACATCCACTGGAGTGTGAACATCAGGGTAAAAGGCCTTAGGCATAGAAAGAAGCATTTGTGTGTATGTGTGTGAATGGTTGAATGAGGCTTGTAGTAAGAAAGTCTTTTGAGTACTCAAAATGAGTAGAAAAATGCCATTTAAGTACCAATCCAAATAAAAGAAATCATTAATTACAGCTACAACACAACATCAGCCCAAAAATATTTAAGCTTCCACACTAAAAATACTTTAAATCTCTTAAACTAGAGTAAAACCATTTCAGTGTACAGTTTTCCTTCTATAAATAAATATTTTCTGATCGCCTTCAGTTGAACAATATCTGAACATGCAGACATGGATCTGAGTGGGGCACGAGTGGAAGCAAGGATGTTTACATCAAGCAAAGTGGCAGCCTGTTAAGCCTATGTGGAAGTGATGAAACTGCAACTCCTCAAATGACGGCTCGAGGTCGGCTCCAAACGCAAGCCAGTCCCAGCAGACCTGAAGGTTCAAGGCCCAACTTTAAAGAAGAGACAAATATGTTTACAACCTGGTACTGACATAACTAATGCAGAGTGGGTCGGTGTTTTTGTAACTCATCAGTTTAAATTGTGTTAGGGCTTAAAGTTTGTTAGCTACACTGACATGGGGAGCGGTAACCGTGCTTCACCCCCCACTGAACCAGACCTCCGAATGTCTTTGTCATGTTTGAAGCTTTTTAATAGGATAATCTGCATTTTGAAGCATAAAAGTTACTTGGGTTATTGGATATTATTTGGATGAGAGTCCAAAACCAAAGGGTGATGTTACGTCCATCTTCTGTATACAGACTATAGTTTTGCACCGATTTGAATGAATCAAACAACAATCAGACCCCATTTAATGCGTATTTGAAATGATTCCTTTTGCTTGAACAAACAGTGAGCAACAATTTGTCTTCCACAAACTGAGCTGACCTTGGTTATCTTGCGGTCAGGAAAGTGCTATGTGATATCTGCGGGAACTGGAGGGCAGCCCAGGTTATCACCCTTCCTCCTCGTCCTACGCTCATCCTCTCCGCCTACGGAAGTTCAACTGTTTACAACATTTAAACTGATAAAGTGATTTTTGGATTGTCCACAGAACTAAAAGGCCACTGTATGAGACTTGGTGTGTTTAAGGTTAGCGTATGATATCTGCTGGTTTTTTATGAGCCCAGTCTTGTTATCCCATCCAAAACAGCTGCCAGACTTGGCTGAGAAGGAGCCTCGGCAGAAAGATCCTGAGGTCAACAGGCTAGCGTGAGCCTTCCTCCCCTCTCTAAGTGGATTCTGACACCTCAGGGCTGTTTTCCTGCTGCTACACTGCTACACATTTTGCAACAGTGCCGGAGTTTCCTAATTCTTCCTTTTGCTCTGCAGCACACACAGCAATATCACCAGCTCCCTCCACCATCTCAGAGTCCAAACACATATACTCTTATGTAATCCTGTCTGTTGTTTGATGGGCCCAGCTGCTTTTGGCCATTAATTCAGCCACTAGTCCTCACTTGGCATACGGCCCACACCAGCTGTGTTATCAACAAAGCCAACTTTCTGATGGCCGCAGAATACTGATGCTCAGCTGTGAGGCTGAACCTCTCGGCCCTTCAAGGCTCTTTTATTTTTGTGGCAGCTCATTTAATTTTCTGTATACAGTATGTATATTGTTTAGCTCGCAAAACCGCCTTCGGATTGTGCGTTTGATCTTTTTCAATTACTTTGTTGTGTTCTGGATGATTAAAATTTTTATAAATGACTGTGGTGCAAAAATAAATCTGAAAGTCATGACCATTAAAATGTGTAAATTGTCACTTGAGCGCTTTAAAGATGGTTATTTTCGCTAGAAAATGAAACAATTTAAAGTTAAATATCAAATTAACTAAATTGTTGCTGTGTGTCGCACGCCCAGAGGTGAGTCTCAGGCGGCTGGACGTAATCCAAGCAGACAGTGGCCTCATCAGGCCAATGAATCACATTCAGAAATGAAGTCGGAGCTGATTTACTTTAGATACCCAAAGTTCAAGCTACATTCATTTTAGTCAGTACGCTCATTAATAACATTTAATTACATGTGACCTTCCTGTTATCACCAGCTAAATATCGTGTAATTCAAGATACCATGTAATTACTCAGGACTGGCTGTACAAGCGCTATGTATACAGTTTGGAAATCCATCCCACGAGGCATTGCAAGGTAGAGTAAACAGGCTATTTTTCAAAGCCAAGAGCACTTCTGTGGAATATTTATAAATGGTCTGATTCAAGCATTTTATACATTTCATCATAAACTGAAGTTTTTCGGAGACCCCAAAACGTCTTGAACCGCAGCCTTGATTTGCCTGGAAATATAACTGCTGTCGACAAAAGAAAAATATACATGTTTCAATTTGGAAATCAGAAACTGAATACAAACTGGCTGCCAGTGAGCAGCAGCAGCAACGAACGAAATGACTGCTCCTGGCAGGAAATGACATGCATGTCGTTCCTGGGCATCACAGGGTGGTGCTGACTCGCCTAAAACAGGTTCTGCCAATAACAACAATATTACACACAGATTTCTCTATGTGTGAGCATGCTTTTTAAAAAGAAAAAGCAGTGGCTGGCAGTTGTTCCTTCCCCTCATTATTTCCATCTACTTCCCCAGCTTAAAAAAAAAAAAAATCTTCAATACTCTGTTGCCATCTCTAATAGCCAAAACAACCAATAAATTACAGGCCGATCTTCATGCTGGATGCTGGCTGACCAAAGCTGAGACGAATGATCTGAAGGCAAAACAGGTCCAGCAGCTCATCGCAACGGTCCATAGGTTATGGGGTGCATTCATGTTCAGATATTAGCTTTTCACTTGAATTACATACAAAGTTATGAGTATCCTTCATAATCACTGGTATATCAGTCTGGCGTAATGTAATAAAGAGCTGGTTTCAGAACCTTTTGGACACCGTTTGCTCAGGTAAGAAGATAAGAAGATTCAGCATACCTGCATGTTAACAACATACAGTACAGTTACTACTTGTAAATTAGTAGCAATGCTATTTCTGGATTGTGCCCCTGTACAAAAAGGTCATTCACTAGCTGTGTTTGGTCAGTTTATGGTGCGTGCATCTTTGACTTTGCCTGTTCTGGGGGTTCCTGCAGACAAGGCCGCAGCTAAGAAGAAGTGGGACTGATTTATTTAAACTATGACCACTCCCTCACATGCGACAACGTGTATTCCAGGCAGTTTCATGTTTCACTAGAGCAATGCATGCACTCATCGCAAAGACAAATATACAGGCAAGTGATTCTTCATTGCTCTGGAGATCTTAATGGCTACATTGCTTATTTTGCCCCACTACCAGAGAGAGCACGGATTGTCTGGGCTTCACAGAGCCCACACCACTGAGGTGCGGGCTCAAGGCCGCTGTGCTTTGTCTGCTGCCACTGTACTCTACTCAAGAATCCATATCTGTGGAATTATAATTGAGGATAAATATTATCAAGTGCAATCGGAGAGGGTGTTGTGTATTTGTGCTGGGGCCAAGAAGAGAGGCGCTGTGAAACCAAACACCAGCCCGGCCCACGACACAGGAGAGCTTAATGGAGGCAGAGGAGCCATCTCGCTCTTTGGGCTGCCAGAGGTATCAGGAGCTACTGAGGTGAAAGGTCAAGGTAGAAATTCATTTCCACAGCTAAGACTGGATATTATGGACTACAGCTAATACAGTTTATAAGGATGAACAAACCAGTCTCAGCCGGGGGGCATGGGGCAGGGATTACTTGACTCAGGACAGCTCTTTTCCTCGGGGTTGGCTTTGTAGCCTTCACTCTTTTCTTCTAGTCTCTCATCGCCAGATGCAGAAAAACAACCCATAATCCAACTTCTCTAATCTTGTACAGAATAACTGTCAGCACCTCTTTACACTGTGAAATGCTTCCTGGGCTTGTTACAACACTGGCACCAGGAGTAATCACTCTAATCCTGTTGTACCCATACTAAACAAAAACCTCTTGCACGGTCATTATCTATACACAGCCAAAGGCAGTCCGATGACAAAGCGCATCAGGGAAAAGAGGATGAAGGAAAGGAGATGGAAGGAAAGCTAAAAAAAAAAAAAGAAGAAGAAGAAGAAAGAGTGTGAGAGACAGCAAACAGCACAGAAAAAACGCAAGGGAACAAAGAAGGGCGAGAGAGAGGGAACAGTATTTAATTGTATTATATAACACCCTCTGTGGTGTGGCAGGCAGCAACTGTTTTCTCTCTTTCAGGGGAGAACTTTCTGGCATAAAAGCTCCAGGCATTTCTCAGTCTTCATGTAAATGGATACTTGTTTGATTTGTGCAACACAATCCAAACCCCTGCAAGAGTCAAAATTCGACACTGTTAAATTTCTGCAAATCTCACATGATAGCCACCCCGTGACATTTGAGTCTTTTTAAAGAATGCTTACTGAGAAGCAGACATGGTAAAAGCTTTTTGGGACCATTGCATACAGCATCTGCATGGAAAGCCAAACAGGGAACATGGGTGGGATTCTGAGAGGTCTGCTAAAGCCTTCACTCAAATATGGACTAGTTGCCAAAGGCCATAAAGGTAGGTGGCTCTAAACACCAATCATAATCCATTTCTTTACCGGGCGTGTCATGTAGGAGTGAGGCGATTAGTCTTCTAATGATCTCAAATATGCCAGGAATGACTGAGGATCTGCAGAATGAGGAGCAGCTGCCTGTATCAGCTGAGCAAACAACATTGCAGATCAGACAGGTCAGATTCACAGTTTTTTCCTAAGCAGTAAATGCCTTAAAATCATCATCCTCTTTGATCAATATTAGTGCTTTGTAACAAGAATAAATAATTGCCCCCAAAAAATATGAAAAAAAATTGTGAGTCTGATCTGCATCTCACTTTGTTCATTTCAAGGTTTTCTTGCCACAGGCTGGAGTGGCAGGCTACTTCAAGTTGGTCACATTTTTTTGGGAGCTGCCGGGAACAGCAGCTGAGAACAGTGCTATTTTGAAGAGAGCACGGTGGAAGGTTGCAGTCCCCTCGGTCGACTTCTCCAGGGGCATCTCCTGCTTCCTTGTGTGATATGGACTTAAGCCAGGGTGAGCAAGTTCACATATCTGGAAACATTATCCTTAGCAAGGCTGGACAAGGTCATCTTCTTGTACAGCATACCTCTAAAGATGATATCTATGTCTTCCAAGAACTAAAAAAAAAAAAAATTCCATATTCCCATATTTCCACAGATGAGTAATCCTGGCATGTACGCTTTGCCCTCACCTGTATGCAGGATCTTTCCCTAAAAACAAAAGTCAGTGAGAGCAGCTTGAGTTTCTTACGCTGTAAATGCAATTCAATACCTGCATTTGGTTGTTATTTGGGAAAAGGTAGATATATTTCTGGGCTTCCCAAAAACCTTCTCCCTTTGCCATAACAGTCTGATTCAATATGTCGTGTTGTTGTTATGGAATGCAAAGCCTGTAGCAGTTTGATGTTGAAATTTAAACAATGAAGCGGGTTAAGTTAAGATTTGTCTGCAGAGAACTTAATTATGCAAAAAGGTATAATTTAAGGGAAGTCTTTAATTTTGCAGCTGCTGGCTGTGCGTTAATCTTTAACTCATTATTACGGCTGTTAGTGCGAGAAGAGAGACATAACACGCTGTTCCCTGCCCTCTGTTTGAATGCGCCTGGGAAACTTGCCTGTGCATGCAAGAAAATTGAAATCGAAAAACTTAAAATGCAGTGCCTTTCAAAATCCCATGTGGAATGTTCCCACTTGGCGAGTGATTGTATTTTCTCTTCATGTATTTAATACAACAACAAGGCAGCAGAGCTCTTAATTTCTTCCTTGTGCTTGGAGGACAACCTAAGTGTGGAGTGCAAAGAGAAGTGCACACAATTAGCTAATATAATTCACAGATGTGCTCAGTGAGTTGTCCCCCCCAATCTCGGCACTGCACAGCACGCTGGGCAACCTGAGAATTTGGGACACAGCCCCTGCACTCACCCCACCGTGACCTTCTGGCACATACATTTCATGTGACGTCGTAATTAAAATACACTAATTTGATAATAATGCAAAAACAGCAGCACCCTGAAGGGCTAATTTAAAGAAAACATTTCCTCAGACCGCCAGTAAAGCATAATGCCCCATAGAAAATACAGTAGCCTGTCGGTGTGCTGTCTGAGGTCTCGGGGGTATTTCAGGGTACTGATTTCATACCACAGTCATTAAAATCTTAGGTCTCTCTTGGCTCCGAGCGCCTGCCTGGCGTCAGAGCTTATGAATGATATTGGATCCCAAAGGTGAAAACTTGATGAATATCTGAGGCTGTTTTGCAAAGGGTTAAGTAGCAGGAGTCAAGAAGCTCCTCCGTGGATCAAGGCGCAGTCAGATTTCACATTATTTAAACTGGATTGTGAAGGCATCTCTAAAGGGTTAACGACTGCCCGAGATTAAGTAAGAGAGGCCTACTTTTACAATTTTCAGTTCTTAAATGCTATTTTGTGGATCTGTTGAACGTTCCGCGTCCAACAGGAGAGCAGCCAAGGCGGAGAAAGGGTATCGGATAATCATGTCAAATTCCACATAATCTTACTGTACTAAATATACTTACTTATAGTATTTTTTATATTTTTCTTATTCAAAAATTGGCAACTCTGACATAAGCAGTGAACTCATTAATAATCCAGCATAGCTACTCATTGATTTACAAAAGTCTCCATCAGCCTGGCAGTTTAGGGAGAGGATACGGTGCCATTTATAGTTGGCTTGGACAAAGCTATTATCCTCTGAACATTTGCTGAACTTCTACTTCTGGATTATATTAATACCAAAAGATCTGTAAACACGCTGACCTAAAATAAAAAAACTGCTCTCGAGCTCTCCAACATTCTGTGTTTGCAAATCAAAACAATAATTTCGGTACATGATTATCCAACTTTGTTGATCACAATATCCTCCACGTTAAAAAAAAAACAAAACAAAAGAAAATGCACATGTCCTGATCCCAAATGCCCATCAAGCATGAATGTCATTAGTTGTGAACCATTATGTGCAGTAATTTTGCCCCTAATTCCTCCTCATCAAGAAACAAGGACATAAAAACAAACAAAGCAGGGGGAAATTATTTGGCCTCTTTGCGTCCCTGCCTTTGTATCACTGGCACGGTGGATTTGAAGCCTACAGAAGTGGAAGTGGAACTGATTGAACTTGCTCACTGAAGCTTGTTCTGCAGTACAGTTGCACAAATCATGCCCACGACCCATTTGCGGGTGTGTTTATTGACCCCGCGCGCACTACTTCCACATTATGAGTTTGCTAATGAGCAGCAGTGAATGCGCCTAGATAGCCAAGAAAAGCTCTGGCTGTCAACTCGAAATGAAATGCATGCCTGCGATCATCGCCTCGTCTGTTTCATTAGTCCATTTCTTAATTAGATTTTGCAGTTTAATAGATGCGTTGTTGTGGAACTAAGTAAAGAACGGGCTTTTTGAGTGAAAGTGGTCAAAAACTCGTGTAACAAGTATTCTTGCAGGTATCATTTACTGACTGACGACTTCCAGAGGGTGGTCGCTGACATGGTTTACTTTAACAGGCAAATGCCTCCATTTGTCATTGTTATGCTAAACACTACACTGACACAGAGGAAATTGAATCAAGGAGCTTGTCAGCGGCATTCTTGTGGATGTCTTGTCCTTATCATTTCCATCAGGCTGATCAGAAACACATTTTGCTCGCCACCAACAGAGGGTCAAAGAGTCATAAAACCCTCGGCAGGCAGACATTTCCTGAACACTACATCATGCGCAGCCTGTGTTGGTTTTACGCAGTGATGTAAAGTGTAAATAAGGAGTAATTAACATGTGAACGTCACAGCTGAAAATCTATTATGTTGCAGTCAGTAATAATTATAAGGTGTCAGGGACCACTGAGTACAAATTTACATGGTTAATCAGAAGTGCCTACGAGCAGATGACCCCAAGAAGAAATGAGGTAACAGGAAAAGTGTTCCCTTGGACATTGGTTGCTTTTTCACTCACTTTAAGGCCAGCTCTTATGCCTCATCATTTTCAGAGGAACTTTTTTTGTTTGTTGGTTGGTTTCTTAAACCACTTATCACTGACCTATTTCAATTGAATCTAAATTTAAATCGTCATCAATATGTGTGGAAGATGTGAAAGCACGGTAAAGGCTCGGTCAGGGTTTGGGCTGCATTTCAGCCAGTAGCGTTGAACATCTTGTTAACATTGTACCATAAGATTTCAATCCTACACACAGTACCACCTGGTAACAGCTTCATTTTTCAGCAGGGCAATGATCCCAAACATACTACCAATGGACTAAAGGTACACCTGGGTAGGGGAAAACACAATGGAAATCATCAGTCATTAATTGGCCTCCCTTGAACCCGGATCTTAACATTACTGAAGCAGTGTGGGATCATCTCCATGGAGAACAGAAGAAAAGGTAGCTTTGAGTGTCCTTCAAGAAGCCTGGAGAACTGTTTCTGAAGACTGCTTAAAGAAATAATTATGCCAGTATACACTACAGTATACACTACAGTATACACTACTGTATACTGGCAAATAATGAAACAAACCAGAGCCAGTTAGCACTGCGACAGGCCAGCATGTGTTGAAAAGGAGGTTATATTTGAAAGATGTTTTGGCCACTAAGTTCAGTGTAAACAAAAGAAAAACACATGTAAGAGTCATTAAAAAGTTTGCAGGAAGCAGTGTGTATATAACAGAGGCCACATATAAAAATCAAAAAGTGAAGAAGAAACAATAGAAAAAGGGACTTGCACCCGGTTAATATGCAAATCAGTAACACAAACTCAAAGAAAATGACTTAAAAAAACTGGAATGTATGACAGCAAGTTTGGAACTGAAAGAAAGGCAAGTTGAAGATGTTTTGCACATGAAGCAGAAATTACAAAACAAGCAAACAAAGAGAAATCTAAATATCAAGAAGTGATCGATGAATTAAGCGATGTATAAAGATGCCTTATTCCTGGAAGCAATTAACTTCAATTTGACTTCAATCTTCATAGATTTAATTTCTTTACCTGAGAAAATTGTTACTTTTTCTTAAATTCACATTATGTAAGAAGTAAAGTGCAAGCAAACAGACTTCGAGTGCAGAGAAAAAGTCAAAGAAAAGTACAAAGTGATAGAAGAAAAAGTTCACATTAACAACACTTATTCTGCCACTATTCAGCTCAGCATTAGTGCTCTTAAAAAGGCACATCTTATCTGTGTATGACTAACTACATTATACATGAATACTGTCATTTCAAGATGTAAACTTCATCTGATGGATTCATGACATCACATGTCGAAGGCAGAAAAAAACAACAACGTTCGTCTCGCGCTCATTGTCTCTGTCCACGCTCCTGCTTGAAGGTGACGATGAACTTCCAGGCTTCGACATAATGAGACAGGAGGATCTCGTCTGGGAAGAGCTCCACGTCGGGAGGAACGTCCATGTCCTTGCGCTCGATGTAAGACTCCAGCGTGATTTTCAAGCTTTGAAAGAAAAAACGAGCAATTTTAAATCAAATCTGCCTTTCATACAGTGTCGCAAATGAAAATATGGTTTTAAAAGATATCTGGATAAAAAAAGAAGCTAGTGTGGTACTTTATTATACAGTAATGAGGCACAATAAAATGAAATAGTTCATTGTTCACAGGCCAAATCGATACAATATGCAAAACTGGTGGAGCACAGGTTCCTCCAGTCCACACATCAAAGCATCGATCCATTGACCTTCCCATTGGTAGATAATTGATTGAAAATTTTTTTAATTGCAAAAATAATGTAATAAATATAAATTTATACCTCCAGTCAGGCTTGTATGTATCAGTTGCATCAGACTTTTTAAGAACCAGCACCAGGAACTCGTGCATCTCCAGGAGGAACGTGTCCGTGCTGGTCTTGGAGAAGAAACCGGTGAGCAGCCTGTGCTCGTCCTCGCCCAGGGCCTGTTTGTACATCTCTGAAACTCCTACAAACGGATCCTGATGAACACAGAAAAAAATACATGTATAGACATAATATTTATCCAGACATTTACAGCATACTACGTTACTTCTTGTACAAATGCAACACTAATGCAGCTTGCACCTTTAGCAGCATTTTGCGATGCTTACCCTCTTGAGGCGCAGCATGTTTTCTGATTTAAGTGAGGACAGAAGCTGCCACAGTGCCACACAATGTTTGAGGCAACACATGCCAAACGCCTGCGGACAGAACAAGCAGAACCTTTAGACACGTAAGACATGAACCAATTAAGAAGTTACTCTTAAGCACATTTGACATTTCTTTGTATAAACAGTAGCCGCGCAGTAGTTCTGTGAAAGAGAGACAAAGTGCTACAGGATAAAATAACCGATATCTCCGAGAGGCCGACCTTGAGGATATGCTGAGCCATCTGGTCTCCCATCTGCAGCACCTCCTCCAGGTAGCAGGACAGCTGCATATGAGGCTCTCCCCCGGTCCTGGCAAGGAACCCAAGGGCCACTTCCAGCATCGACAAAGCTTCACACACCTCGCTGTAGGAGTGCAGCTCTCCAGCCACAGCGAAGAGGGTGAGAGCCTGAAGAGGCTCCTGTTGGCACGCATCATAATGGCTGTTACCAGCAGCAAAATGTACAGCACACACAATTTGTGAGGTGTGATAAATGAACGGTAAATCCCAGCACGCTACCGCCTATCACAACTCACTTGTTTGACTTTTTCTTTTACGTCCTTGAGGATAATCTCATAGTTGCGGTCGTGTCTGTTCACTAGTGTAGGAATGCCCTGCGGATGAAGAACAAACACGTGAGGTGGAACAGTCCCTTAGCAAAGTTTGCTTATGCTCCCGATTCTCATTTGCTCACATTGAGAGTGATGAGAGGCTTGCCCAGCAGGAAGCGTGAGATGATCTGCTGCTGTATCTTGGGCAAGTCGTACTCGTGAAGGGTCTCCTGGCCACGCTCGATGCTGTACTGCGTGTTGGACAGGACCAGCGGCATCAAATCCCTCTCCAGCTCGTAACGAATCACATGCAGGTCAGTCAGATCTGCAGGGCTCACTTTGTAGCTGAGAGATAAATAAATAGAAAGTTGACCCAGAAGTCAGCATCTCTGTATCATGGGATTATATTACTACACTCTTTTTTTTTTTGCCTTCAACTCTTTCCAGCTTTAATTTAGATATCAAAATGTTGTTTTCATCTATCTGTGTCTTATAATTTTGCCAAACATGTAGTATAAAGTGCAGAAGTTCATACAGTCTTTTTACAGCCTAACCAACATAAGGGAGAAAAATGTGGCATGAGCGCCCCCACCTGGTCTCCTCTCCAGTGTGCCTGTCTACGCAGTACACGATGTCATTGTGCAGAGCAATCAGGTAGCTGACAAGAGCTGTGGAGCACAGGCCCGGGCCTTGTCGCCGTGGCAAAAGCACCTTGAAGTCACTGTTGAGGTCCAGGTCGTTCTGGCAGAACTCAGCCGGGATCTTAATCTCACCTGAAAACATTTTAAATGACGTTAGAACATAAACTTGGACAGGTCAGCATTAGTGTAACAGCACTGCCGGCTGCTTACCATTGGTTGCCAGTGACACTCTGAGCTGATTCCAGGTTGCCAAGAAGATTCTGATGTGTTTTTCGTACCAGGCTTTGAGTGAAACTGCACGCAAGAGAGAACCGAATAGTTTATCCCCAGTGTAAAGATGTCAGTTACACAGAAAGACCCGCAGTTCACTGGGTACAGAACATTAGGACGTCAACAGCGCTGGTGGCCACGTGTGGAAGAGATTTTCCTCTTTATGAATAATCAATCATTGTCTCCTTCCAGGTTAAAACAACTCACTCCTTGGCAGGCAGGTCTTTGAACTGCATGCTGCCAGCTATTTAACAATGACATTTCCGAGAATAGAGGTAATTAGGAGTTACATGGAACTTTGTATCTCTTGTGTATGAGTCACGTAATTGAAAAGGCTGAGAAGCACTGCTGTAGTCAGTGAAGTCAGTACCTGCTTTCTGACTGTGGAGAAATTCAGCGATGGTGCCGTATCTTAGGTCAGCGATGTTTAGAAACTTCTTGACCAGATGCCTCTGGAGCACAAGGATTTCAGGAAGGTGCTTCACCAGTCGAACCTCTGCTTCCTAAAAATGTATAAATAATCAGTAATAATAATAATAATAGTAGTACAGTACTGTGTTCCAATACATTCCTGTTTTGTGCTCTTCAGGAACTGGTCAAAAAAAGTGAAAAAGAAGAGACAAGTCATCTTGAAAATGGTTGTCTCTTTCTTGCAATAGCTGCTTACATGTACATGTAAAAAAAACACGGCATAAAACCAGCTTCAACTTCTGAATGACACGTTTGGTAATCATTTTCTCACCCTATGGAGAAATCTCCAGAGGACAGGCAGGGTGTCTTTGCCATCATTTTGCGCCACAATGTGAGTGAGGCTCAACAGAGACACTTTCTCCCTGCAGCTCCACACAGCAGAAACATGAATCAAAGATCTTGGAGGAAGTGAAGCCAGGAAGAGCTGCGGATCCCCGAATATGAGCTTCATGATTGGACTGGCAGAGATGCGAGAGTCGGCCCGGATGAATGTGTTCACTTCCTTTAGCTGTCTATCCAAGTGCTGTGGAAGAAGAGGTCACAGAGGGGAGCAAGGAAAAAAAAGAAAATGAAAATTTTTGCATAGATCTTGTTTAAACATATGAGGTAGGATTAGTTCCAGAGTAAAAGTTTAGTACCTTCAGCTGTGGTGTGATAATAGCAGCACTCATTTCAATTTCCCAGCCATTTCTTGCTTCTTTTGTGGAGAGAACATTGTTATACGGAACAGGCCCTGAAAGGAACGTCGAGATCGTTTAAAACTTTTTTATATACGAGTGTAAAATACTGAATAAGCCTATTTACAAATGCCAATGGAAAACCCAGACCCAGAAATCCCCATATTTTGACTTGAACAAATTAAAGTTACATCATATACCTTAAAAGCTCAAATTTATGCCCTCTAGAGGGCACCCTTTCACACTTGTCGTGTAATTTCCAGGTTACAGTGAAGACAACAAAATGTAGCAGGATAAGTGAAGTTCACAGGCAACTAAAAACTAAATCACAAGAGGTGGATTACACCGGAAACTATTCAGGGTAAGAGATTAATAATTTGTGTTTTGGTACCATTTGTTTCTGCTATTCTTTACAGAGGACTTCATTGTTATGCAACGTTTGCGGAGCACTGCAGTATTAGTCTGTTTGTAAGCTTTTACTTACATGTCTGCTGCTGGAGCGGCTCCAGGAGGCTGTTGATGACCAGGTGGGCAGTGCTGATCGCGTCGTCCGTCCCCTTACCCAGACTTCTGATGAGGTGTTTCATGTCCTTCCTCAGGTGAGCAAGAAGAAATTCCCCCACATCTTGAACTGGAGGTTTGATTATGGCAGAAATGGACTAGAAACAAAACAAAGAAAAAGCAGATGAGCATCCAAGGCCTCACCTTTCTGACTGCAAATGCATTCGATTACCTGGATCATTTGTGGTCCAGTGAAAAACAGTGAAAAGCAGCATAGTTATGTTCACGCTACCTGTGGTTGATTGCAAGCACCAATCAGCATGGCCATGTGAGTGAGCATGCGAATAATGGTGAAGGGAACGGGCGAAAGGCTCTTGGTGTCCAGCATGTCTGGATTGTCTCTACGTCTGGGGTCACCGAGGACGTGGCCTGCTTGAGTGCGGTCACCCCTGTCAGCAGACAACGAACAAGCAAATACTGAGCAATATTTTTTATTTTGCTATTTTACTCTTTCCTTTTGAATGTTGCAGGCTACTTACTGCAGCTGCACAACACGAAATCCTGCCACGGGCATGTGGTTATTTCCTCCAATCACAGCGCCGCAGTCTAAACAGTGACTTGTTTGCATGGGCTGGCCGCACTGGAGGAGAAGAAAGAGGGGGAAAAAGGAAACCAAGTTAAATATGAGAAGAATTCCAGTTTAAAAAAAAGGCTCTTTAAAAGTGTATTATGAAATCAAATGAACATAACCTACCTCACCAATGGTACAAGGGTGACCATTTGGACAATCTGTGTTAAAATGATAAAAAAGTTGTTTGGCATGTCATCTCATATCATCATACTAGAGTTGCTTTCATCTAATACTTACGGTACCACTGCAGTTGACCCAGAGCTTGTTGAGCCACTGCTAACATGTCCTCTGGCATGGTGGGCAAGAAAGCTGCCTGTATCAACACATAAATGCATCACACTTGTTTAAAAAAAAAATAGGCCCAGGTTTCTATCACAGCACCTATTATACATACCTGCATGTTTGCAGGTGTCATTGCTAGTTGCTGGAGCGGCGCCATGATCCCCTGGTTTCCACAGAGCAAGACAGCAGCTAAGTGAACGGTTAAGTCCACCGACACACAGTGTGCCCCGGAGACCCCGCGGTGAAGAGCCAACGGCCCGATGTGGTTGGTCACCAGAGACCGAGCAAAAGCCTTCACCTGTGGGCTGGCAAGGAATTTTGATGTCTGGATGTAACCCACCAGGACCTCTATTTGCTATTGGTAAAAAACAAAGAAAGCAAATATTGAATGGAGACAAAATGAAAAATATAGCATGAAATAAAGGCGAGGATATTCGATTTAGCTTATCGCCATTAGAGAGCCCACCTCAGGCTTGGGATGGAAGCTAGCGTTTGTTTCTCTGTAGAGAGCTGTGACTTCTCTGTGCAGCGCCAAGAGGAAATAAACTGTTCTCCACTGTGGGGGGCATTTGCACCGCTTTAAAGAAAAGGTGAAAGATCAACATCATTACATGTAATAAATTCAGATTCCTGTTCCTGAAAGTCCATCAAGAAAGTCATGTAACATTACCTCACAAGCCTCGTCCAGTCCGTCAACTTTGGCTTCCATAACTACCTTTGCAACAGCATTTCTGATGGTCTTGTAATCTTCCCCACACACAAGGTACTGGTCTATCGGTGTGGCTTCTTCATCCTGGGTACGGTGAATAGAAAATGAATTATTAATTATTGCTAACATGGCAATTTAGCATAAATGTTTGCGTTTATTTGGCCACTAACCTTTTGCTGAACCTCCCGAGGAAAGATCCAAGTCATTTGATCCACTTTGAGGAGTTTGTTGACAAACTCTACTCCGTACTGACTGCAGATCTTACGGATCAAATAGACACGATACCAATCGTTTCTGCTCAGCCTACACAGGTCCACCACACTCTTCAGGAAAGCTTTGCTTCCGCTTTGCACAGCTTCTTTGGAGCCTGGTATGAGACAAAATAAAAATGAGTGAGCTTTTAATAAAAGCAACTCATTTCTGGCACACAGCAGCATGACAAAAAATGCATATTGCATTTAAAATCACACACCTGGGGCTCTCAGTTGTTCCACAAACATGCTCACTGCCTTATCCAGGTCCATACGCACTCTGGCCACCTGCTGCAGATACTCTACGGTAATTGTTTCAGCAGACTGATCACGTGACCGCAGGAAGTCAGTGAGGAAGGCACTTTCATCCTGCAGACATGCCTGCTGATCTGCAGTGGACCTGAACTGCATCCTCTCAAACATGGAATCCTAGAAAATTTTTAAGTTAATTAAAAAAAGAAAATGCAAAAAAACCCAAAAAAAACCCCAGCTGTTTTGTAAAATACTGAAATCCAAAAAGCAGCTTTTGCATAAGCACACACCTCAAAGCAGTTAATGTACAAGGTGTAGAGTTCAGTTTTGTCCATCACATCCAAGATGTTGCTCTGCTCAACTGCTGTCAGGTGCTTCTGCAGGTAACCTTTAACGTCATCAAAGCTACGAAAACAGTGCAGGTTAAACAAAAAATGTGAAACTGCATCACACAGACATAAATAGACTTAATGCAGTAACCAAAGGGGGGAAAAAAAGGCACCTTACCTATACTTCAGAAGCAGTTTGAGCACCACTGACCGCACCACTGGATTTTTATCCACAGAGTCATCAAACGGAGAGAGTGTCTTTGTGAAAATCTGCTGATTACCTATTAAAAACAAGTAAATACAAGAAAACAGGAATATTTAGAGAATTTATTCTTGCACAATCACACATGAATGTCTGCACTTGGACTTTTTAGCAGGGCGGGAAGATAGGAACAGAGTACCTCGGAGAATTGAAACAGCGTTGGCCTCCACCATGAGAAACGACAGCAAATGCAGAATGACAGCTGAGCAGGGCGGACAGTTGTCCTTGAAACACACAGTAGACACCAGGTCTATGAAGAAAGCATTGCACTGGTTCCTGAACTGGGCCTGCTGCTTGATGAGACTCCTACACGAAACAAGATTTGCACATTTATATACAACAGTTACACAGACGTCCTAAAGCACATCACAAAACAGACACAGCGTATCAAGATGCAACATAAAGAACAGCAAAAGGCAGATCAAAAGATATAGTTACCAACCTTATATCATCTGAAGGAATCATGGGAAACTCATCCGGAACTGGTTGTATGCAGAGGGGACAATACATCTGTCCTGGACCCAACCACTTTTTGATACAGGCTACACAGTAGATGTGATCACATGGCAGGCAGAGCGGATCGTGGGGGTCTCCCATACACACTGGGCACAGTGCAAGCCCAAACCTGGAGAAAAAGATGCAATTGAAGAGCCATGGTTCAACTGGGGATTACAAGGCTCCTGCAATTCAGCAGTGGAGCTTGATATCTTGGCCATTACGAGCTCCCAGCAAAGAAAAAGGAATGCAAATTTGTGAGATTTAAGTTTCAATTAATTTTTTTAAACCTTCTGTAAATGTCTCGTTGGAACAAAATACAATGGCAGAAGCAATATAATAGATTCTGTTAACCTGCATCAGGATCAGTCAAAAGTTTGGACACACCTTTTCATTCTTTTTGTTTTCCTACATTAAATGAATACTGAAGTCATCCAGACTATGAAGGAACACAGAAGGAATCATGTAATAAACGTAAAAATGTTAAATGTTAGATTCTGCAAAGTCGGCACCTCCTGCTTTGATTACAGCTTTGCACACTCTTGGCTTCCTCTCGGCCGGCTTCATGAGGTCATCCCCTGAAATGGTTTTCCAGCAGTCTTGAAGGAGTTCCCAGAGGTGCTGAGCACTTGTTGGCTGCTTTGCCTTCACTCTGCAGTCCAACTCATCCCAAAACCTCTCAGCTGGGTTTAGATCAGGTGATTGTGGAGGCCAGGTCATCTGATGCAACACTCTCTTTATTGGTCAAATAACCCCTACATGCTCCCACTGACCACAAACCCGATGGGATGGCATGTCGCTGCAGGATGCTGTGGAAACCATGCTGGTTAAGTGCTCCTTGGATTTTGAATATTGTAAATTGCCAAAAGTGTCACCGGCAAAGCACCCCCCTCCCATTATACTTTCTCCTGCATACTTCACAGTGGAAACTACACATGTAGGAATCATCCACTCATCTTTTCTACATCTTACAAAGACGTGGCAAGATCTCAAATTTGGACTCATCAGACCAAAGGACAGATTTCCACTGGTCTAATGACCATTCGTTGTGTTCCTTGGCCCAAACCCATTCTCTTCCTCTTGTTGTTGTTCTGTAGAAGTGGCGTCTTTGCAGCAATTCAACCACGAAGTCCAGATTCATGCCGTCTTCTCTGAACAGTGAAAGTTGAGATGTGTGAACTACTTGAACTTATCCTGTGCAACAGAGTAAACTCTTGGTCTCCTTTCCTGGGGCGGTCCTGATGAGAGCCAGTTTCGTCATAATGTTTGATGGTCTTTGTGACTGCACTTGAAGATGCTTTCAAACTTTTTGACATTTTTTGGATTGACTGACCTTCATTTCTTAAAGTAATGATGGACCCTGAACTCTCCCTTAGTTGTGCTGCAACAGGCCTAGACTGCTGGGGGCTTCCCAAGATACACCGTTTCTTTTCATTCTACACCACTATGCATTTAATCATTAGTTATTATTAGTGTCTGTCTCTCTCTCCTCAGCCCGACCAGGCGTGGCAGATGACTGCCCCTCCCTGAGCCGGTTTTTCCTTCGCACTGTTGCCAACAGCTTGCTCATAGGGGGCCATTCATAGGGTGATTGTTTGTTGTGATCTGGCGCTGTATACATACAACTCAATTGAATTGAACTGAACTGAATTAGAAGGTGTGTCCAAACTTTTGACTGGTACTGTACGAAGATCAAAGTTTACCTGAAGATGCGTTCGATGGCTCCATCTTTGCAGGTTTTGAGCAGATGAATTACAGCCTCAAACGGCTCCTGAGTTTTGAGGTCTGAGTTTTTTTCCAGGATCTTGAAGGCAGAGCAGCGGTAATGCATTTTATTATGGATGGCGAAACGATCGTGGCTGATGTGAAGAGAGTTTTATGGTGATGTGTATTATGAAAAGGGTTTAATACAAAAAACCCAGACATACCTGGCCAAGCCGCATTGTGTTTTCCAAAACTAAAGGAGACAGTTTTCTCTCCAGTTCCTCTATTCCCACCAACATGTGTTCCACAAACAGAGACAGAGAAAATATCCGATTCCATGCAGCCCTAGAAGGAAAGACACACAGAAAATAACATTTCATGTCAAACAGTTATTTAAAAACCTCCGTCACTGGATCATTTGAATAGTTTTACTCAAGACTGACTTACTGGACTCTCCTGACGATCATCTTGCTCCTCTCTCCATAACGTCTCACACTGTCCTCCGAGCAGATCAACTCGATAGGAACCTGGATTTTTTTCACCTGCCTGAGCCACGCTTGTCTTTTGGCATCTGTGCTCAAGTCTCTGGGCTCCAGGTACTCCACACTTGCAAAACCAGCATACACGTCGAGTATCTTGGAGACAGGGGAAAATGATCAATATACATTAAAGGCCACTAAAAGTGCAAAATAAATAATTACAAACAGTGAAAGAAAATTACAATGAAGACAATCAATGAAAAATTCAAAACCCTGTTTAAAAAAATGAAGCACCTCTAAATCTGAGGCCATGGTCCTCAGCCGGAAAAGGGTGGAGTGCCCACTCCGGCTCAGGGACGAGTTGCTGCCCCAAGTGGAGGAGTTCAAGTATCTCGGCATCTTGTTCACGAGTGACGGGAGATCGACAGACGGACCGGTGCTGCGTCTGCAGTGATGCGGACGCAGCACCGGTCCGTCGTGGTGAAGAGGGAGCTGAGCGTCAAAGCGAAGCTGTCTGTTTACCGGTCGATCTACATCCCTACCCTCACCTATGGTCACGAGCTTTGGGTAGTGACCGAAAGAACAAGATCGCGAATACAAGCGGCCGAAATGAGCTTCCTCC
>VOQJ01046675.1:5000-20019 GCA_015052665.1 Apistogramma diplotaenia | reverse complement strand
ACACACACACACACACACACACACACACACACACACACACACACACACACACACACACACACACACACACACACACACACACACACAAGCCAGTCTAGGGAATCCGGGAATTCACTTTTTGTTTTATATTTGCAAACGATTTTATGTTGCAACTTCTGTTGTATCTAACAGTTAATAACAAATATGGCATGTGCACTAGTATCTTGGTTTTAAAAAAACTGCAGTGATAGACCTTTGCATGTTGAATTTCAGGTGTTACATGTATGCTTAATTGACATCACCACAATTAGCTGCACAAATGGATGCACACGCTTATTAACACACATAGACGCACACACACACACACGCACACACTGTTAAATGATGGCTTCCCGCACTTGATCGATGGAGAGCCAGGAATGCTTGTATAAATAGTTACATTGCCGATAGACCCAGGTTATTGATTGCAGTGTAAATGAAAATCTTTATCAGATTAGAGACTGTTCTCAGCTGCTGGCAGGACTGCCCGGCCCCTCAGCACTCTCTGGCAGGACAGTGGACAGCGGCAGTGGGCAAGGGTCTGTGGCCTGTGACATAAACACAGTACATTAAAGCACTATCAGAGTGCCGATATGAGCCATATATCTTAAAGCTGCAAAGAGGGGGAGGGGGTGGATATGAGAGAGCGAGAGCGAGAAAAGGGGTGTTTAAGGAGGAGGAATAGGGGGTTGGTTGGTTGAAGGAGAAGGTGAAAGGGTAGATTAAGGTCTCTCCTTGATTAAAAAAGGTCAGTAATGAGATTGTGGGACACACGCAGGCCAACAGAGATGTATCTGTCTTAGATGGCATTCATCTGTCACTCAGAAACGGACGAGGGGAAAGAACCCATTTTGAAGAAGTCGAAGAGTGATAATACTGTATATAAAGCGATTCAGAATCTTTGTGCAATCTTATTGTGCTCTCTTTTCATTTCAGGGATTTAACTTTAAAGTTATAAGCTCATGCTAGTTTAATTTCAAAGAAAAGATTACATAAGTAAAGTCTTAACTATGCAGATTTATTACATTGTAATAAACAGTTTGAAATATTAGCTTTTCAGACATGCCTCTAGTATAGATTACAAATGCATAATAAAGCTACAGTTTGATAAAACTAGGGATTTATTATTTATTGTGCATTAGTATTTATGTGCCTGAGTATTTCTGTAGCAACAGAGCTTGCAGGGTGTGGAAGCAATATAACAGACTCGGAATGTGGAGAAGTCAGAATAAAATCGACGACAAAGACCTGTCTAAATTATGAAAAAAAAAAATCGAATAAAAATAAAAGACTCATACACAGTCAGTCGTGTCCACCTCTTGTTTTGTGCTTAATGTGCAAAGTGTGTTCTGGCTGTAAAAACTGGTTGTGCTAAGCGGTGATCCTGTATCCTCATATTGTTTCTGTACTAATGTGCAGCAAAAGATGCAGAGGCTGATACACAGGCGATAAAAGGGTTCTTTTATCTGCTTTTATGTAAGTGTGGCAATTTAGAAGAAGCCCTTTAGCTCAGAAGCATTCAGTTCTTTATTTAATCCTATCCCCTGAGGAATATTATAGACCTCCTGCGTAGCCTTTACCCGCATTCCTCTACCTAGTTTAGCGCTTGTGCTATTGATTTTCCCATTAAGGGCTAACGCTAACCCCTGGGTAACCAGCCTCTGGATTGCGCACTGTGAAGGCTGTATTGAACAGATGCTATCCAGGGACTCTAATCAATGCATCCACTGTTATGCAATAATATTTACGTGACTCATGTAGTTCATTTTCTCCTCTGTTTTTTTTTTAAATTCACTCTTCTGTCTCTGCCTGTCCCACTCCTCTTCTCTTCATCTGTAACTGACACTCACAGGTGGGGTAGTGATGTGTGGCAGCTGTAGCCTCTGGTATGGACAGCGGTGAGGGAGGAGGAGGGGATGGAGGGGGAGGAGAGGAGAGAGATGCTGACCTCAGTCCCCAGGCTTTATCTCTTCCTCTCCTGACCCTGGCAGTCATTCCTGAGCAGGGGTCATCCTCTCATACCTCAGCCATGGCCCCTACCAAAGAGCCCCTGACCCTGCCTCAGCAGGAGGAGGAGGGCACAGAGCGGTCCCAGGCTAGAGAAGAGACCCAGGGAGGAGAGCAGAAAGAAGGAGGCCAACATTCACAGGAGAATGGAGTGTGTCAAAGGCAGGGGATGAAGGAAGACTTCGGGGAGGGATATTTGTCAGGGCAAAGGAAGGAAGAAGGGGAGGTGTGTGTAGGTATGGAAGAGGCATCAGTTACAGGGGGCCTCCCAGCAGCCCTCAACAGAAGCGGCAGAAAGGAGGAGAAGGAAGAGGAGGAGGCCATCTCAAACCAAAGCCAAACCAAATCCAAATGTTCTTTATTACCTCAACAGAGCCAGCACAGCTCTTCTTCCAGCACTGCAAAGGCCAGTGGCACACTCGACAGCAAAATAGCCGCCTCTCCAAAGCCCTCCCCCACTCCTTCCCCCTCTCCAAAGTCCTCCCCTTTTTTTCCCATTTCTCCAAAGCACTTCAGTTGTCCGTCCTCCTCTTCTGCCGTGCTGAGCGAGACAGAGGTAAAAGACATTAAGGGAGATCAGGGCTGGATTTCTGGGTTTCCGCAGAGCTTTAGATCCCAGCAGTCTTCTCTGGCTTTTCCACTGGCAGGTACAGAGCCTGCCAGTACACCTGCTGAGGATGATGGTCTGGCAGGGGTTCCTCATTCTTCCATTTCCAATGGAGATGGTGCCAAAGCTCCAGAACCAAATGACAGCCAGCTAGACACAGAGGTAGATGATGAGAGAGACAAAGAAAGAGAACAGAAAGAGGCTGTCCTTAAAAACCACAACCAAGACCTCTCTCCTACTTCACTGACTGGTCACATGACTATAATGCACTCACGTAATTCCTGCAAAACCCTGAAATGCCCCAAATGTAACTGGCACTATAAGTCTCAGCATACACTGCAAGTCCACATGAAGGAAAAACATCCAGAGACGGGAAGCCAGTGTGTGTGTGGCGTCTCTGAGGGAAAGTGTGTGTGTGGTGGTGCAACGCGAGGTGTGTGTGTGTACTGTAGGTCGGGGAAACCCCATCCACGTTTAGCCCGGGGTGAAACCTACGCCTGCGGCTACAAACCCTACCGCTGTGAGGTGTGTGATTATGCTACCTCGTCGAAAGGCAACCTTAGCATACACATGCAGTCAGACAAACACCTTAATAATGTTCAAAATGGGGGACACTTGAATGGCCACACGCACACTTCTCATATTACCAACAGCAGCAGCAGCAGCAGCAGCAGCAGCTCCTCCAGTGGTCATGAACCAGATGAGCAGCCATACAGCAAGCTGGCACTCTCCATTCCCACACCTACTACCCAGCCTGCCAAGCTCACGCCACCTGCACACTCCCACTCTCATGGTAAGCGCTGGCGATGCGATGTATGCGACTACGAGACCAGCATTGCCCGCAACCTGCGCATACACACCACCAGCGAGAAACACACACACAACATGCTACGGCTCCAGAGAGGTTACTATCTGTCTCACTGCAGGAGCCTTGCCCCACAGCTTAAACACCTACAAAATACAGGTGAGTGATCACATCACAACTCCTCCCTGTTATTCAACATTAAAGTTTGAAAATGTGTAAAATGTAATTCATGGTTTCTCTCTGTTGTAGGTGCTGAGCTTTCACTGAACATGCGGCTGACCAGTCAACAAGTCGCCGAACAGCCAGTTACCCTTGGGTCTACGCTGACTCCCTCTCCCTCCCCTTCCCCCTCTCCCCCTCCAGCTCCATCTCTGTCCCCCACTGGGCCCCTTTCCCAGGGCATCTTCCAATGCCTTGTGTGCTCCTGCTTTTCGTCTGACAGCTTAGAGTCTGTGGAACAACACCTGAACGCTCCCCGTTCCTTGCCTCAGTCGGAGTGGTGCTCCCTAGTTGCTGGTGGTTGCTACTGCAGACTGTGCGGGTACACCACCCCGCTGAGGGCTAACTTCTCCTTGCACTGTCAGACCGATAGGCACCGCACCCGGTACCAGCTGGCCGCTCACCTCCAGGAGGGCGGAGACAGGGGTCAGGAGGGGGCTGCTCTCATTGCTAAGGGCAACCCTGTCCAGCTGAGGTGCAGCCTGTGCGACTACGTGACCAGCAGTCTGGAGAAGCTACGAGGACATTCCCTCAGTTCGCACCACGAGGCGAGCGTCCGGGTTTACAGAGTGAGTACGAAAGCACATCTTGTCAGACTCTACAGCAAAGCCCTTGCATCTTAGAACTGCGAATCTGCACTTTAAGCATAAAGTGTATTGTTGTAATTATTAAAAGATTTAGAAACCTTTGTCTGACCATAATATTTTTTACTTTTTCTCCTTTTCACCCTGATACTGTTAGTTCCTGCAGCAGTATGATGGTGAAGTTGATGGAGGTTCGTGGCTGTTTCATTGTCTTCTATGCAACCACTCCTCCTCTTCTAAACTCCAAGTACTGAAACACAGTCAAACCCCAACCCATCAACAGAGGGAAGGGCTACTACAGCTGCAGCCAATGGGTGGAGAGGAGCTGGCAGCCATTTTTACCATCAGGAAGAGCCCAGACGGCGTCACAGGTGAGAATATGAACTGTGTGGGTGTATTCTATTTCATGTTTCATGTGGTTGCTGACAACAGAGAGCAGGCACGAGATTAAGATGAAAAGAGTGAGAAAATGAATAATGGCCTTTGCTGAGATATTGATCAAGCAAAGTGATTAGTCAATACACATCCTTGTTATATCCCCAATCACCCCTGACAACAGCTAACTAGCACCTGCTAATCAATGGACCAATACAAATCCCCAGGACGAAGACTGTGGGAGGCAGAGGCTAGTTCCTAGTCTGCAGCCCATGCAAGATAAAACAATAATATATTATCTGGACTGTGCACCTAAAATGACTAGTTCAACACTTCATTTGTAAATTAAAACTATCCAATGATTTGGCTTTCTGTAGATTAAGACTTATTGAGATGAACCAATGTGTTCTAAGTCCATATTGCCCTTACTCCACCTCTGAGGAGAATTTAATGTAGAATCAATACTTGATCAATAGCGTATGGAGGCAAGCAAGAAGAATGAAGTGTGGCTCACTGAAATTGCTCTTTTTGAATGATGTTACCTAGCAAATAATATAAACTACAATTAGCTTGATAGTTTGCAAGAACATAAAGTATGAAGCACAGTGTTTGTAGGACATAATTACTTGTCTTGTCGCCTCCCAGGAGAGCTCAGTGAAGATGTGGAAACTTCCAGCGAGACCTGCTCTGGTCCTTTGGACACAACCAAAGACACATGTAACTTGGGGGCAAAGAAGATTTCTGCAGAGATAGGTATAACTGCTTGTACCAATTCTGTAACATATTAATAGTTGACTGTAATGGTTATATGAAGATGTGTTTTTGTCATTATAAATCAGTATATGTTTTCATATTAATTTTTACTTTCAGAAAAAATTCGAGGGGAGGAAGGGGAAAAGAAGGAGTCAGTGCCCTCAGTCAAGCGTCCATCCTCTGGATGTGGAGAAATGGAAAACACCATCTTAACCAAACGCCCTAGAACACACCAGCAAAATGAGAACCAGCAGGTAAACAGCTGACACACCTTTTCATTCTATAGTCACTTAAATATGCCTAAGTGAATATAGAATGTATCACTGGACACAACAAATGCAGGTCTAGATTATAATCCCTCGTGTTTCTTTATATAACCTGCACCGACCTCAGATTCAACACTTTTTCCAATTCCTCTCTTTTAGACTGTCCAGTGCCCTTTGTGCCAGGTTAAACTCCCATACACACAGCTTCGACAGCATCTCACACACGTGCACAGTGTGGCACAGGACTGTGTAGACAAGCTCATCAGCACAGTAAGTGCAGGCAACTGTGTATTTGCTGTATTTGCGTTCATTGGGAAGCAAAAGAAAACGTGAAGGCAAGCGATGGGGGATGGGGCAGAGTGAAATGTAGGGAGACAATTCCATTAAGAAGGCACCAGAGAGAAAGGCAACGCTTTTTTTTAATGCATGTTTAAGTAGCTCCCCGCTATCATCTTTGATGCAGCCGTGCATTCTGTGTGTATGTGTATGCGCGTCTCTGAGAGTGGAAGAGAGCGGGTTTGACTGAGTGAGTGAGGGAAAAGCCAGTCTTTCTATAATGCATGTTTAAGTAGCCCTCTATTACCAGAAGTGCAGTCAAGCTAAAAAGGGGCCCCCATGCTTTTTACTGTGTCTCTCCAACTAACAATGACCGGTCATCTATCCACATCACCATCCTCCATCTCCCTGGCCTGTATGCTAAGTGGCCTTTGTCTCTTGCTCTCTTCCCTCCACTTCACTGACTGCTTTTCACCCTTTTTCCCCTCTGCTGCCCTCCCTCCCCCTTCTAGCTACTCCTATCATTCCTATTCTGCAATTTCTGCCGCTGCCCCTCCCTTTCTGTCTCTCCCAAGCTCTCTCTCAATTTCTTATGCGTTACCCCTCCCTTACTCACTGTCTTTCTCCAAAGCAGTTTTTTTTTGTTCATTGCCCCATACTTCCTCCCTCCCTCTCCCTGCTCACTCTTTTTCATATCCTACACCCCTTAGCCCCCCTAGTCCCCCCTCCTTCCCCTCCCACCCCTCCCTCACTCTCTCTGATAGTAATTGAGGTTCATTAATTCAGACTGAGGTGATGATGGCCATTATGTACCTTGCTTTCCAATTACGCTCTCTAGATTAAGCCTGACCTTCAGTTTTCTCTGCAGTGTGTGTGTGTGTGTGTGTGTGTGTGTATGTGTGTGCACACGCGTGCGCACGGTTGTTCTTTCCTTTTGCTCTTATGAAGCTGTTATGCATAGAAAACTCTTGTCATGTAAATCTCATCTTTAGCTGTCTGTCCTTTCCTTTGGGTGGCTAGCTGTTCGGGTAGATATAGTATTTGCTCTTATTGCTTGGAGCTGTGGGGATGGAGGCTTTCTATATGAAGAATGATTTTAAATAAATTCATTATTCAGCTCAGTAAAGTTTTATTAAACCCTTGGGGCATGTTGGAGGGCGTCGCATGAACTGAAGGGCAGACCCACATATCTCAACCATGTATACTTATTAAGAAATTGATGTGCCTTGCTGCTTAGACTGCTGTGCAGGCAGGTGCAAGATGTAACGATACACTTTAATGTTTTATGATATCAGTACGAGGAGTGCAGGCACTCTGTGTTTATACATCTTGAGATTTCCTTGGTATTATACTCTACAATTAAGCATGTTTTATTCATAAAGTAGGATTAGGAAAACATGGGGATACCCCAGCTTTCTTTTATTCGAAATTGGTGAAACAACCCTTAGTGACAAAAGACAAAAAAAAAAAGGCCAAACCTGACAGCCCATTACATTTTCTTTCTTTCAGGTCGCACCATCCATGGAACAACCGCAGCCTCAGCTGGAGACAGAACTACAGACAGACTTGCGCATGGATGACATTAAAAAAAATAAAACCACCACGAACAGTAATGCAAATAGCTCCCATGCTGCAGATTCCATTGCTTCAACTGATTCCCAGAAAAACAAAGGTTAGTGTAAAGTGCAAAACTGACACCAATTTACTAATTAAAGAAGCAATAACAGCAAACCACGCTACTTTTATTTGCCTAATCACAGCCAAATATATTTGTACATTTTATAGGTATTTCAGTGGAGAACACTGAGGGAGACGTAGCCGCACCCAAAGATGTCACAGCTCTTCTCACCCCACCCTTAGAAGACAACACCGCTCACCCTTCCAACGGCAGACTGGCTCCTCAATCCCCGACTCAGATCCCCCCTTCCTCACCGCCCACCTCACCATCCAGTGACCCTCCTCCCCTCTCTGATCGCCATGGTTACCGGTTCCGTTGCAGCAGGTGCAGTTTGGCATTCCCCACTCAGGAGAAACTCCAGCTGCATTGGCAGTACCATGCCATGAGGGCGGCGACAGAATGCCCCCTGTGTTCTAGACAATGCCGCAGTCAGGAGGCCCTGCAGAGACACATGCAGAACACGCACTCACAGCTGGACAACACACAGGGACAGAATATGCTCTTGCCACCTCATACTGTGCAATACATGGAGAATAACAAGAATTCAGCTCAACAAGATTTTAGTTTATCACCCCAGGTGGGTCAAGAAGCAGGAGAGGAAGAAGATGAAGAGGTAGACGAAGAAGCAATAGGCATGGAGGGAAAAGAGGAACAAAAAGAAGAGGTTACAAATAAAGAGAAAAGCATGGTTTCTGACGTTGATGGGGTTGAGGAGGATTTAAGTGAGCCAGAGAAAGGGCCACATGAGGAGATCTTATCAGAACTTAGTCCCAGCTCTCTTGTCAAAAAGAGCTCTAACCCCACAATGGACCGTTATTTGGATCCCTCCAGACCCTATAAATGCACCATATGTTCTGAATCTTTCACTCAGAAAACAATTCTTCTGGTTCACTACAACTCTGTGTCCCATCTCCACCGGGCCAGACGAGCCCTGCAGGAATCTGGCACTAGTGTCGCTACTCCAGAGGCTCCCCGCGGCCCAGATCCGAGACCCTACCGCTGCCGATTGTGTGGTGTGGGCTATAGCCAGAGTTCTACACTGGATATACACCTTCGATCAGTTCTTCATCAGACTAGAGCTCGTGCTGCCCAGAACCCCAATCCACAAACCTCTGCATCTTCTGTAGCTGTTTCACAGTCAGTCCCTACTACTGCTTCTCAGGCCGCTACCACTAGAGAAGAAACACTGAAGAGTTTGCCTTTCACCAAGAGGCTAGATGGTGTAAGCTCTTCAAATTCTTCACTAGCTGAGACCCAGCCAACCCTGTCCAACCCAATAGACAGCCACCAGGCTAAAAAGAGAGTGTCAGAGCTTCTAGCATCAAGAAATCAGCTAATGCTAATACAGCAGCAGCAGATAGTCCAGGCACAGGTCCAAGCTCAGTTACAGCAGCACACAGCTTTGCTTCAGTCCCAAGTTATACAGCACCTTCCCTTAGGGCCAGAGAATCTCCTTAAACAACACTTTGCTCTAACCCCAGACAATTTGCTTTCTCTACAACAGCAACTTCTTCTCCCCTTTTATATGTCTGGAGACATGAAGCTCAACCCAGAGTTAATTGTTAATAGCACAGAACTTAGCCATTTGGTATCTGCCAAATATATCCCAAAAGAACAGGTTAAGACAGAGGCTAAAAGGGAGACCCAAAAAGATGAGAAACAAACCCAGAAACAAAATTCAAGTTCAATTAATATCCAACCAAAGGATCTTTCACAGTGTGAAGCCAAGGTTGATGCATTCTGCAATGACCCCAACGAGATGGAAAAAGAACACAGCGATTCTAGCTTTGAGGAAGAAAAAAAAGAAATGCATGTTCCTTTTGTTAAAAATGAGACAAAGGAGGAGGAAATTGTTTCTTCCTCATTTCATCTTCTTGGATTACAGTGTCCTCCTCCCAGAGTGCCCTATGCTGCTGTGAATGGGGAGCCTCTTAGAGCCTTGCTGCAGAGTTATGGCTATGAGTTAGCACTGCAGTATATACAGAGTAGACACAAGCACCAGCAGCAGATAGCCACTCAGAAGATACTAGATAAGCAAGAGTGTACTGATACAAATAAGATGGAAGTGTGCTCAGAAGTGGAAAGAGATCTGTTTCGTAAACTACAGACTGGAAATATTGAGGGCTGTGACAAAGGAGTAAAAGGCTATGAAGGCATAAAAAGCTCGACACAAGAGAAATGTGAGAAGAAAGATGAAAAATCAGCTAATAAAGCAAAGAAATGCTGTGGAAGAGGAGAAAAGTGTAGAGACTGTGGCAAGTTTTTCTCAGATGCATTGATTTTAAAAAGCCACGAGGAGTATATTCATAGAATGCTGTTCCCCACTGCTGTTCTGGAGAGGTTCTCCAGAGAATACAGACTGCAGTATGACCAGATGTACCCACTTACACAACCTAAATCTGAAGAGGATTCATCTGTTTGTGCCCAGGCTGGAGCTCCAGCTCCATCCAAATGCTCAGAATCGGAACCCACACAAGAACCCATTAAGCCTCAAGTTAAAACCCTTGAACCTTCACCAGTTTCAGATCCCATGACCAAAGCAGAAACTACAGCTTCAGACCTAACATTAACTGCACCTCCAGCTTCTTCACCTGCTTCTCCAGGTCAACCTCAAGACTTTTCACAGCCGGAGGCCTCCATGCACATCCCAAGCACATCTACTACTGCCATTTCCCAAAACACTCCCCCCATGTCTCTTTCCTTACCTAAAATACCTATGCTCCCTCTATCATTGCCTCAACTTCCTATACCTCCACTACCCTTACCAAAACTCCCATTGCCACCAATTCCTTTTCCCATGGAGCTACCTCTCCTCCCTCCTGTTGTGATGCAGTCTGTGGCTCTTCAGCCCCAACCTTGGTTAGACTCAAGTGTAAACCCTGAGCTGGCAAAACTCTACCAGTCTCAACTTAACCCTGCACTGCTAGGGCAACAACCACAGCTTAGCCCTGCTTTGTTAGGTCAGCAGCCGCAGCTCAGCCCAGCTTTGTTAGTTCAGCCTCCACAGCTCAATCCGGCATTGCTTGGCCAACCATCCCAACCCAGTCCTGTCCAAACAGGACAGCAAAGTCAAGTAAGCCCAACAATACCCGAACAACAGCATGGTAAGAGAACCCGAACGCGCATCTCTGAAGAACAACTGGCTGTTCTAAAGAAACACTTCAATATTAATAGTCTACCTAATGATGAAGAAATCAACAAGATGTCTGCTACATCTGGTCTGCCTCAAAAAGTCATCAAACACTGGTTCCGCAACACCTTATTTAAAGAGCGCCAGCGAGACAAGGATTCTCCTTATAATTTTAACAACCCCCCAACCACAGCCTTGGAGGAGTCCAGAGAGGAAATGGCACAAAACCAGTCTCTGGCACTTTCTCCATGTTCACTGTCCCCTGGGCTCCCAACCAATACCTCCCCACACCCTCAAACAACAGACCTGCATAGAGGAGAACGCCATAGGGGCCGACGCTCTTCCCGAACCCGCTTTACGGAGCAGCAGCTGGAAGCTCTGCAGGGGGTCTTTGAGGCCACCCCGTACCCCAGAGAGGAAGAATATGACAGGTTGTCTGCTCTGTTATCTCTCCCTAATAGGATCATTGTTGTGTGGTTCCAAAATGCCAGGCAGAGAGCCCGCAAAAATCAAGACCGAGGCACAGATGATGGATTAGAGGCGAAGAACCCACTTGACAACATACATAAACAGAGAAATGGCTGTTACCAGAATGATGATAATAATCAAGATAATAGCTGTGAGGATGAAGGACAAGGTGACTCTCAGAATGAAAACTCCATGGATCTGACTTATGAGTATTACGCCAACCCTGACTCACCTTCCCATGATTCTTCCACTCACTGCACAGAAAGTGAGCATCTTATAGCCAAAGGTGAACCAACACCTGCTCAAAAGAAGCAAGAAGACAAAATAAGTTCTCCTCAAGCTAACATAAACACAGCTCATGATAATACTGAAAACAAAATTTCAGGTGCAGAAACCCAGCATAAGGAAGTTGTTCCGGCCACAAAAAAAAGGTCTTGTCCACAACCTGAGACCAAGCTGCCACTAGAAAGCACTCCAGAAAGACCCCAGCCTCTTGCTACTTCCTCTTTACAGAAAACAGTACCCACCATGTCTTATTCAGACCAGAGGAATACACACAGCTCTCCTTTAGGTCAAGTTCTTGAAAAGGCTTCTGAGACATCACCCAGCCATCCTTCTGTTCTAGAGTCTGAAACAAGCCACACTGACGCTATAGCTTGCCTATCCACTGAACCCCAGCTCCAAACCCAGGCTCAGTTCCAGTGCAGTCTCTGCCCAGTGTCCTTGCCATCATTCCAGTTGTGGCAGGAACATCAGACCAGGCACCTCCTAGCAGCTCAATCCCAGGTTCAACTCCTCCACTCTGGCTTCACAGACCGAACCATGCCTTATATGATGCTTCACCCCAACCATCCCTTAATGGCCAGCCAAATGCTTTCAAGCACTATGTCTCAAATACACTCAAATCCCACACTTCCCATGATTTCACATTTGAACAGCATACAAATGAAGAACACCCTTTCTGATCACTCAAGTAACACTCTTACCAATCCCTTGACACCCATAAAGCAGGGTACAACACATATATCAGAGACCAGTTTTGAGGGCCAAAGGGGCAGCAGAGAGGTTGAGGAGGAGCACAGAAGGGATAAACGTCAGAGAACCACCATCACGCCAGAACAACTTGAAGTGTTGTATCAGCGCTACAGCTTGGATTCTAACCCCACCAGAGGAGTCCTCGAAAGCATTGCACGAGATGTTGGTCTCACAAGACGAGTAGTTCAGGTACTGTGTAGATGAGGGGACAGATAATAATTTCACGATGCTGATTAAGGTGAATTTTAAAACGTGTTTTCCTTCCTTTTGCAGGTTTGGTTTCAGAATACTCGGGCAAGAGAGAGAAAAGGACAGTTCCGGTCGATGGGGCCAGGATCCAGTTTCAGCATGGGCTTGAACCACTTGCGCTGCCCATTCTGCAGGGCTCTCTTCAAGGTGAAAAGTGCTCTAGATGCCCATATGAGGTCACGCCACTGGGCAGAGGCTGAAAGAGCAGGCTACAACTTATCAGTAAGTAATGGATCCAGTGGGCAGCCTGGGATGGCTATGTCATCCATCTTGGACAGACCAGGTCCATCTATATCCTCCACTTTGATCCCAAACCACAGCCATGTCATCAGCAACAGAGAGTCAAGTATAAAGCCATCAGTGGCTTCTTTGCCTTCAACTACTCATCTAAACAGCCCAGAGGAGGATGATGACTATGAGGAAGATGATGAGGAATACCCGTGTGAGGAAGGTTCCACCATGGCTGACCAAGGGTCTCCTAGTCCTGATGGATCTGTGGGTCCGAGCTCAGATTGGGGTGAGACACAAACTCTGCAGCAGCACCACCATCAACAGCAGCGCCAAAGGACACAGATGAGTCACTTCCAGTTACTTCAGCTCAAAGACTTCTACAGAAGCCATCGCACACCCAACCGACAAGAGTGTGAGACACTGGGCCAGGAGTTGGGACTGCCTCACCGTGTGGTGCAGGTAACTGTTCCTAAGTATACAAGACAAAAAAGAAAAAATCTTTAAAAAGAAAAACTTTTGGATTGTTTGATTATATTTGTTTGTGTAAATATTTTTTGTAGGTTTGGTTCCAAAATGCCAGAGCTAAAGAGAAGAGGGCGAGGAGCCTGAGCTCTGACTCTGCTGAGAGGGAGCATGCTGAGCTCTCGGCAGGAACAGGGGAGAGAGACAGAGCTTAGAGTGGCAGACTGCTTCCTTCAACTATGTTCTCAACCAAAACCCCTCCTGCAACTGCCATCTTCCTCTAAACAAACATCATGTCCACTTTCCACCAACCCTCTTAATACGAACGCCCCAAAGAAGCAGAGCCGCAGTGGCCCAAAGAGAAACTCTCTCAGCTAAAAGTAGGAGAGAGCACAAACTACGTCCCGTCTACCACAGCTTTCCACTTTTCATATTGTTCTTCAACTCTTGCCCAAGTCTGTCCTTTCTTGTTGAGAAGAGCTTCTCTCCCAATTCAGTCAGACACCTTACTATAACCAAACACCACCTTGATAAAAACCAACCAGATGCCACAGAGGCCAAAGAGCATTCTCCAAGTATGTGACCTCACTGCCCAGCTAGACCTGCAGTCTACCTCTCAGTCTGCATGACAGACTCACAGTGGGCCCTCCACCAGACCAGTGCTAGATGACTAGCTGTGTAGCATGTAGTGCCAGTCTGTACGAGGCTGGAAAAAAAAATGTCAAAGAGATTTTAGTGTAAATAGAGAGCTCCAAAAAATAAACTTGAAGAAAAAAAGTTAGCAGTGGAAGAAGAAAAAGAAGAGGAAAAAAACGGAATTATATCCTTGAAATACACAGGGATATTAGCATAGAGCTTTTGTAAAGACTGACTCAGATTCCAAAGCTCATAACCAAAATTTTACATGTCTGTGGATTTCGTTTGAACATGTTTGTTTTCAATAACAAACTGCAGAGCTGACGTCTGTACGGTGAAGGGGTGAAATCTGCAGCTGGCATAGGTAAGCCGAGTACCAATAGACTGATACGGTGCTAGAATGCAGCTTCACCCTCCAAAAGCCAATGATGAGTCTTCTGTTGTACATGTAGTCCTTGTATGTTCCTTTAGTGGATAACAGCCCAAATAGCACAGAAAGTAAAAGGCCAGTTTGTCCCGAAAGGGGCAAACTATTTTTTTATAGCACTCAACCATTAAACTGTATATGAAAACTTTAACCAAACTCGAATTTACGTTGTGTGTGTTTAGTCATAGTTTCTTAATATAAATCTTATGGATTGAGATAAACTGTCTTGCTTCGATATAATAGTGTCATGATGATGAGAAGATTATGACAGCTTTGATATGTTCAGGCGAGGTGTCTTACTGCCTTTCCGTTCTATTTGAATATACCAATGGCTTACCAATGTTATGTGATTAATGTAAAGCTTTCTATGCTCAGGTCAACAGCTCAACATGGCTCTGCTTCAAATGTGATCTTAATACTGTACTTTTCTGTTTTTAAAACAGAAGAGGCACGGTTTAACCATGGACTAAGTATTAAAAGATATCTAAAAAAAACACAAAAAAAACATCTCTGTATTTCAAAGATCTGAGCTTTTCACCTCTGAGTAATAGATTGTTACAAAAAAAACCTTATTGAAACTAAAGTGTTTAATAGTGTGAGGGGTAAATGTACAGTATTTAGCTTTTGTATGGTTGACTCGAGACTTCATTGGATGTTTGAGACATGGCTCTCTTTTCCACTTACAGAAAGAGAGCTACTGCGCAAAGCTGAGAAAAACTTTGGATGTTATTGATGTTATTTTTGTACACTTAATTTATTTTCCCTCCTTCACTCTCTCCCACCTACCTACTTT